>JAPQNM010002497.1:75000-90000 GCA_029783475.1 Metacarcinus magister | reverse complement strand
GGTCTTACTGTTTGTCCTTCCTTTGTGTTCCTTTGTGTTCTCCTTCCGCTTCCTCCTCCGCCTCCTCCGCCTCCTCCTCCTCCTCCTCCTCCTCCTCCTCCTCCTCCTCCTCCTCCTCCTCCTGTGAAGCGGTGTAAATGCCGATACGACCTTGGGCCTCGGGGACAGAGCTGGCCACTTTGGTACACACACACACACACACACACACACACACACACACACACACACACACACACACACACACACACACACACTAAGAATGACTGGCTTCGCTTTGTGCAAAATGTAGTGTGTGTGTGTGTGTGTGTGTGTGTGTGTGTGTGTGTGTGTGTTTATCCAGCTGTGGAGTTTGTTTCTACGTGTGTGAGGGTAATGAGCGGAGTGTGGTGGTTGTGGAGGGGGGGGCGGGGTGATGAGGAAGTGGTGAAGGAGGGATGGAGGGACGGAGGGAGGAAGTGAAAAGTCAATTAATGCAGTGGAGATAAAACTGAAGATATTAAATAAGGAAGAAACAGACTTATAGTGGAGGAAGTGGAGAGACCCACCAATCTTTCCTCCACTTATCTCTCCACATCCTCCACACACACACAATTCCTTCACGTTCCAACACGTTTTCTCTCTGATCAACTTCCTTCACCTTAAACAGTCAGACGAGAGGTAAACACACACACATACATACATACATACATACATACATTCCTCGGATTGGTTAGGTTAGGTTACGGGTTAGAGTTCAGCAGTTCAGATTAATTAGGTTAGTTAGTTAGTTAGGTTAGGTTAGTAAGATTAGGTGAGGTTAGGTTAGGTTACGGGTTAGAGTTCACCAGGTCAGATTAGTTAGGTTAGTTAGTTAGTTAGGTTAGTTAGGTTAGGTTAGGTGAGGTTAGGTTAGGTTACGGGTCAGAGTTCAGCAGGTCAGATCGGTGGTCCCAGGAAGACTGGCGCCAGCACGGGGGACGAAGGCGGCGGCGACGGTTCAATGCTGGTCTGGCGGAGGGAGGGAGCGAGCGTGGAAAATAGGAAGAGGCATGGAAAAGGGATGTAAGAGACAGCTAAATAGGGGTACGAATTAAAGGGTTTGAGAGAGAGAAAAGAAAAAGGGAATATATAGGGAATATTTAGACAAACCAGAGTTATCGGAAAAGGGAAATGGAAAAGGATAGCAATGGATGTAAGAGACAGATAGATATGAATGAAAGAGTTAGAGAAAATAAAGAAAAAGAGGGAAGTATTTAGATAAACAAGAGTTACCGCAAGAAGTAGTTTAAGAAAAGGGAAAGAAATGGTTGTAAACGATAGATGAATACGAATGAAAGGGATAGAGAGAGAGGAATAGCGATAGATAAATGTAAACAGGAAATAAACAAAGGGAGTAAGTAAATAATAAACAAATAAATAATAACAAAAACAACAACTAAAGTAAGAATGGGATATCAAGGAACAAACATACACAGACAGACAGACAGACAGACAAGGTTATATATATAGAGAGACAAAAAAACAGTTACAGAGATATTAAAGGTTGACCACAATAGACATACAGACACACACACACATACATACATACATACACACATACACAACAGACAGACACACATACATACACAGGTAGAAGAAAATTAATGCTAAGATGACAGACAGACAGACAGACAGACAGATAGACAGACAGACTGAAAGCTTGGACCTAAAGTATGACAATGACAGCTTACACACACACACACACACACACACACACACACACACACACACACACACACACACACACTTAATGTTTTTGGCCAAGTAAGGTACAAGACAAAGACCTGAATGAGGAGGAGGAAGAAGAAGAAGAAGAGGAGGAGGAGGAGGAGGAGGAGGAGGAGGAGGAGGAGGAGGAGGAGGAGGAGGAGGAGGAGGAGGAGGAGGAGGAGGAGGAGGAGGAGGAGGTGCTTGCTGTGGTATAACCTTGACTTCTCTAAGCTGTGGTCTCTTTTCCTCCTTGTTCTTCTTCTTCCTCGTTTATCTTCTTTTGTTATTGTTGTTCTTCTTCTTCTTATCCTGATTACCTTTATTGTTATTGTTATTATTATTATTTTTGTTATTGTTCTTGTTCTTGTTCTTCTTGTTCTTCATATTTCGTAGTATACTATAAATAATGAGAGAGGAAAAAAAAGTTATGTAATTCCTAGTTTAGAAATGATATGCAGTTTATAGACACACACACACACACACACACACACACACACACACACACACACACACACACACACACACACACACACACACACACACACACACACACACTAACAAACAAAGAAACACACACACAGACACAGTAGTTTGCATGCAATATATTATAGACAGACAGACAACAAACAAAAACAAACTCAAAACAAACAAACAAACAAATAAATCATCAACTGGACGTACTCTGATTATTTTCTGTGAGAGAGAGAGAGAGAGAGAGAGAGAGAGAGAGAGAGAGAGAGAGAGAGAGAGAGAGAGAGAGAGAGAGAGAGAGAGAGAGAGAGAGAGAGAGAGAGAGAGAGAGAGAGAGAGAGAGAGATAACACATAGATAACTAGAGGAAAGAAAAAAAAGAAAGAGAGGAAGAGAGGAAGGAAGAAAAAAAAGAAAGAAAGGAAAGATAAAGAGAAAGAAAGATAAAAAAAATGTAAGAAAAGATGAAGAGGATGAAAGAAATTGAAGGAATGAAAATGAATGAATGAAAGGAAGGAATGGCAAAGGAAAGAAGGAAGAAAGGAAGGAGGAGGAGGAGGCAAAGAAGGAAGAAAGGAAGGAGGAGAAGGAGGCATAGAAGGATGACAATGTGGCGTAAATCAAGGACTGCTTACGGTGACTTCCTCTTTTGGTTGCAAGGAGGAGGAGGAGGAGGAAGAGGAAGAGAAGGAGGAGGAGGAGGAGGAGGAGGAGGTGAAGGATGCAGACACGAATGGAAGAAAGGAAGGAAGGCAAGGCAAGGAGATAGAAGGGAGAGGGGAAGGAGAGGAGAGGGAGAGGAGGGAGAGGGGAGAGAATAAAAGGCTTGTCTGGTCAAGTTGAAGGAAAAAAAAGGAAAAAAAACGAAAATACTGACCTTAGAATCTGCCTGAACTGAATGGCGAACACTCAGTCAGCTCTCTCTCTCTCTCTCTCTCTCTCTCTCTCTCTCTCTCTCTCTCTCTCTCTCTCTCTCTCTCTCTCTCTCTCTCTCCTCTTCACCCTTTCTCTCCACCTGACATCCTTACTTACACGCCTCCACACTCCACACGCCCACGCCCACCACGCCCACCACGCCCCCACACACGCTGTAGTCAGGTAGGAAAAATGAGGAGGCGTACGGTACAGTGGTAATTAGAAAGACTCATTAGGGATTAATTAACTTGATGACAGGTGTATATGAGGTAAGGGAAAGGTAGAAGATAGTTATTGTCGTTGTTGTCATTGTTGTTGTTGTCTTCCTCCTCCTCCTCCTCCTCCTCCTCCTCCTCCTCCTCCTCCTCCTCCTCCTCCTCCTCCTCCTTATCACCTCCTCTGTGGCTCGCATCAACATCCATAAAATCAAAACTCATGAAATAATCTGATGAAAAAACCCGCCATTACAGTATGTTAGTTGAAATGTGAAAATCAATACTTGACTGTCCGTCCCTTGGCGACCCGTGTGTGTGTGTGTGTGTGTGTGTGTGTGTGTGTGTGTGTGTGTGTGTGTGTGTGTGTGTGTGTGTGTGTTGCAGTAGTAGTGCACGTCAAGGGTTCATAGTGTTCATTCCACTTGACTTAAATATATGATTTTCACCTTTGTGTTGGAATCCTCATTGGAAGTGTATGTATTAAAAGTGAGATGCCAAGGGTGATCAGCGCACACACACACACACACACACACACACACACACACACACACACACACACACACACACACACACACACACTCTCAGCCAAGTGTCCCTGTAAATTATGTAAGTGTGTGTGTGTGACAGCATAATGGTGGATAAGAAAACACACACACACACACACACACACACACACACACACACACACACACACACACACACACACACACACACACACACACACACACATGGTTATCGGCTCTTCTGAATAAGTCTAGCTGGCTTGTTTACGTGGGTATCTATTACAGTGAAGGGTAGCCAGAGGAAGGGAGGAGGAAAAGAGGGAGGGAGGAAAGGAGGAAGAAAATAGGGAAGGAGGAAGGGATGGGATGGATGGAGTGAAGGAGAGAAAGGAGAAGAGAAAGAGGAGGAATGGAAGAAAAGAAAGGAGTGAAGGATGGAATAGGATGGGAAGGAGAGAAGAAAAGAGTGAGGGAGGGATGGAAAGTGTGGGTAGGATGGGAAGGAGGGAAGACAAGAGTGGAGGAAGGTAAGTGAGGGATGGAATGGAAGAAGGTGTGGGTGGGATGGAACGATGGAACAAGGGATGGAAAGGGTGGAGGTAGGTAAGACAAGGTGTGTGTGTGTGTGTGTGTGTGGGCGGGTGAGGCGTCTGCTCGGCGCCTGCATCACTGTGATTCATCTTCACACACAGTTTCATGGTTTCCTTCCCATAACCATACCTGCCCTTACCTTTCTTTCTTTTTCTTTCTTTTTTTTTTATTTTTATACATCCTGTTCTTCTGACATCACCTTCCCTCCTTCCCTCCTTCCCTCTAACTTTCTCTCCTTTCCTTCCTTCCTTCTTTCTTTCCTTGCTTCCTCTCTTTCCATCTTTCTTTCCTTTCCTGCTTCCCTCATTCCTTGCTCGTGTACTGCTCTTCCTTCTTCTCTCTCTCCTTCCTTCTTTCATTCCTTCCTTCCCTCCTTCCTTCCTTCCTTCCTTCCTTCCTTCCTTCCTTCCTTCCCTGCTTACCTCCTCTCTTTTTCTCTCCTCTCTCTTCTCTTTCCGACTCCTCCCTTTAATTTTTTTGCTTGTATTCCCCTATTTTGATTCCCTTCTTTCTTCCCTCCTACTCTTCTACCTCCCTTCCCTTCTCTCCAACTCCCTCATTCCCTCCCCTCTTCTCTCTCCACCTTCCTTTCACTTCCCTCCCTCCCTCCCCCCCTTAGTAAGTGACACAACGAGTCCCTTAATCAATATATTTGTTTAATCCTCACATTTTTGCACCGTATAAATAAAAGTAGAAATATATGTTAAAAAAAAAAATATATTGCCCTGGAAAACTGGAAAGGTTGCTGGACGTGCCACAACCTGGAAACATCCGCTGCCTGTGTGTGCTGTGACTGTTAACTAGGTGGCGGTGGTGGTGGTGGTGGTGGTGGTGGTGGCGGTGGTGGTGGTGGTGGTGGTAATAGTTGTGGTGGTGGTGTGTTATGTTGTGTTAGGCTTTTGATGTTCCTCCTCCTTCCTCCTCCTCCTCCTCCTCCTCCTCCTCCTCCTCCTCCTCCTCCTCCTCCTCTTATCGTCAGTAAAATTAAATCGAACCCGAAAGAATTCTACAGTTACGTTCGCCGTAAAAAAGTCCAAACTAGTAACATCGGTCCACTTCGCCTAGACAATGGGGAACACGTTAACAACGAGGTCGATATGGCCGATACATTAAATGAATATTTTGCCTCAGTTTTTACAAGTGAAGACACAAATGGTTTCATAGAGACGTCGCAAGTCACAGACAATAGCATCCTTTTAAATAATTGCGAGATTACAGAGGATATCGTAATAAAAGTACTTGATAATATTAAAGTAAACAAAACTCCTGGGCCTGACCGCATAGCGCCACGTGTATTAAAAGAAACCAAAAATCAAATATGTAAACCCCTCTCGATAATTTTTAATAAATCACTAAACTCCGGTAAAGTACCTCGAGACTGGAAACTTGCAAATGTTACCCCCATTCAAAAGAAGGGAAACAAGTCTCTTCCATGTAATTATAGACCGATCAGCCTCACCTCAGTAGTCAGTAAATTAATGGAAACCATATTGCGTAACAAACTAGTAAGCTTCTTGGAAGAGAACAGTCTCATTAAAAACTCCCAACATGGCTTCCGTAATAAACGTTCATGCCTCACTAACCTACTAGACTTCTACAACGACGTATTTAACATATTCGACGAATCCAAAGCGGTAGACGTCATTTATCTGGACTTTCAAAAAGCATTTGACAAAGTTCCCCATAAGCACCTTCTAAGTAAATTAATTTCGCACGGCATTACTGGTAAAATTCACTCGTGGCTCGAAGACTGGCTCTACGAGAGAAAACAACGCGTCGTTATTAACGGTAAAGCATCAAACTGGCGAAACGTTCTAAGTGGAGTGCCGCAAGGTTCAGTGCTCGGCCCCGTTCTTTTTGTAATCTACGTAAATGACATCGATGAAGGCCTCACCTGTAAGATATCCAAATTTGCTGACGACACGAAAATAACTGGAAGAGTTACTACTACTGCCGAAAAAGCGCTACTACAGTCCGACCTCGATCGCTTAGTAAATTGGTCAAAGAAGTGGCAGATGACGTATAACTTAAATAAGTGTAAAGTTTTGCATATTGGGAGTAACAATAATCGCACTAACTATTCAATGAACGGTACCGAACTTCTTAAAGTTAATGAAGAAAAAGACCTGGGTGTAACTATTAGTAGCGACCTCAAACCAGGCAAACACTGCTCAGAAGCCGTTAAAACCGCTAACAAATTAATTGGTTTCATTGGCAGAACCTTCGAGTTTAAATCTGATAAAGTCGTCCTGACACTGTTCAATTCACTCGTACGTCCGCATCTCGAATATTGCGTTCAGTTTTGGTCACCTTACTATAGGAAAGACATTGTAAAGCTGGAGAGAGTCCAAAGACGAGCCACAAAAATGATTCCGCGACTGCGCAATAAGCCATACGAGGAACGACTGAAGGAGCTCAATCTGTTCAGTCTAGAGAAACGTAGATTACGGGGAGACCTAATAGAAGTTTTCAAAATGATTCGTGGTTTCGATAACGTCAATATAAGCGATTACGTAATTGTTGATCGGGAAAGAAACACAAGAAACAATGGATTCAAAATAATCGGTAAAGCCTTCAGATCGGAAGAATCTAAACACTTTTTCTTCAATAGAATAGTTAATGTATGGAACTCTCTCCCAGCACAGGTAGTCAACAGTAATACGATTGAAACTTTTAAAGCTAAACTCGATAAGTACTTGACGACAAAACCTAACCTAACTTATTACCCGCTTCGTTAATGATGGATTTTAAATAGTGATAGATAGCCTTTTTCTTTCTTTTTCACACTATACTATTAAATTTCCTGCGCAGTTTTTATTACTACTTCTGCGCAGGTGTTTCTTTAACCACTTTTTTTCCTGCCGGCGTTTGCCGGAGGGAGAGGTGGGTGGGGAGGAGCCTTCCACTTTACTATCCTTTACCTCAGACTTGTAGAGAATATAGAAGTAGAGTAGCTACACAGGCAACCTTGTAAGGCCCACCAGGGCTGTTGTTGCCTGTTATTCCTTTGTATTCCTTTGTATTTGTATTCCTCCTCCTCCTCCTCCCTTCAAACATGCAATCGATCGAAGAACACGAGGTATGTGTGTGTGTGTGTGTGTGTGTGTGTGTGTGTGTGTGTGTGCGTGTGTGTGCGTGTGTGTGTGCTTGGTGAAAATATGTATGTAATGTATATTTTGCAAACTTAACTCAGCAGATAGTCAGTCCGTAACAAAAACCATTCAATCAGTCAATCAATCAGTTAATCAGTCAGTCAGTCATTTCATTAGTCAAACAATCATTCAGTCACTCAATAATTTAGTCATTTAATCAATCAGTCAGTCAGTGAGTCATTCAGTCAATTATTCTATCAGTCAGTCAATCAGTTAATCAATCAGTCAGTCAATCAAATCAAACCAAACTACACACAATACATACACAAGAATCTCCAACACCTCACCTTCACCCATCACCCTTCACCCATCACCCATCACCCATCACCCTTCACCCATCACCCATCACCCTTCACCCTTCACCCACCGTCGACCCTGCGTTACCCCCGAGCCTGACACCAAGAACCATCATCATCATCATCAACAGCAGCAGTACATTACACGGGAGACGGAGCAACATTCCGTCCTCGCTCTACACCTCATTGCACGGGGAACTCTCATGGGCCATAGAGCAGCTCCGTAAGGTGGCTGAGGCTTAGGCTTGGGCTGGGGCTGGGACTGGGGGCGAGGGTAAGGGTAATAGTGATGGTGGTGGTGGTGGTGGTAGAGTAAGGATAAGGATAAATATAGGGATAGTTTTACAGCTTCGTCTCCTATATACCCTCTATTCTATTCTATTCTTATCACACTGTTCACCAAGGATAGTTTTTTTTTCGTAAACTTTCACGTCTTAGCATTTCGTTACGTCCGCCTCCACACTTTTTCGCCTCCGTTTTCGTTCTCCGTTGAGTCACTTGTATCGGTTTCGTTGGGGTCGTAGTGTCTTAGGCGTGAGGTCGTATGAATCAGCCCATCGTGACTGTATATATGTATGTATGTATGTCTGTTTTAGTGAATGCAAGGTATGGTGACAGCTGGCAGGTGCATCGGAAAGAAAACGGGAGACCACACACTTATAGCTAGCAAGGAGAAAACAAAAGAACATCGGAGGGACAAGAAGGCCAAGGTAGTACACGCCAAACAATAGCACCACACACACACACACACACACACACACACACACACACACACACACACACACACACACACACACACACACACACACACACACACGCAAATGTATAGTAAGAAGCAGCGGAAAGGCTGTTTAAACGGTACCCAAGTCTTTCTTTCTTCCTTTGGCAACACACAGAGGCAGCAACACCCTCAGTATAGATAGTCCTGAGGTGGAGCATAATCAGTGTTGGTGTAATGTGCGTCGTACCAGCTGAAAGGATTGTGGAGGAGGAGGAGGAGGAGGAGAAAGAGGAGGAGAAGAGGGAGGGGTGTGGTAAACTTGGCCTCTTGTAAACCGGTCCTTGCCAGCCCAAACACACACACACACACACACACACACACACACACACACACACACACACACACACACACACGTTGGGGATGTTTTTTTTATTGTTTGAATTTCGTCATTCTATTTTTTCCGTGTGTGTGTGTGTGTGTGTGTGTGTGTGTGTGTGTGTGTGTGTGTGTGTGTGTGTGTGTGTGTGTGTGTGTACGTAGCTCTCGTATCGTGTGTGTTTCCGTTGATTGATCCTCGTATCAATTCTCACATTTTTTTCCCAGTTTGTCAAGTGTGTGTTTTTACCGTAAAGATTGACGTTTCTCTCTCTCTCTCTCTCTCTCTCTCTCTCTCTCTCTCTCTCTCTCTCTCTCTCTCTCTCTCTCTCTCTCTCTCATTTATACCTTACTTTACTTTAGTCTTACTTTTCCTTGTGTGAGAGAGAGAAAAAAATCTGGTTGTTAGATATAGTTAAGGAAATTAACAAATAGATAAATATATTGATAGTTGAATAGATAAATGCAGGAAAAATATTGTTATAATCGTTCATGTATAGTAGTTTAGAAATATAACACACACACACACACACACACACACACACACACACACACACACACACACACACACACACACACACACACACATGCACATACAGGAAATGTTGGCTGGAGGGATACACTGTAACGCCAACCTATTTATCTTCATGTACAAACCTGCTCTACCAACATTTAGTATACATACATACATACATACATACATACATACATACACATATACTATACATAGACAGCAAGAGATTGATGGCTGTGTATTGACAACAGTGTGTGTGTGTGTGTGTGTGTGTGTGTGTGTGTGTGTGTGTGTGTGTGTGTGTGTGTGTGTTGTATTTCTTCGTCCTTGTGTTTGAATTGAATGTTGATGGTGGTGGTGGTGATGGTGGTGGTGGTGGTGGTGGTGGTGATGGTGGTGGTGGTGGTGGTGGTGGTGGCGGCGGCGGCGGCGGCGGCGGCGGCGGCGGCGGCGGCGGCGGCGGCGGCGGCGGCGGCGGCGGCGGCGGCGGTGGTGGCTGTAGGTACAATTACAACGTATATCCTTTGACACCTATAGTCCGACAGATCTTAGCAGAGCTTTCTGGTGGGACAGAATACAGTATTCCCATGGGTCCAACACTGCCATATCTCCTTCGCTATGATTGGCTGGTGAGTGACCTGAGCCGAGGCCTACGTGAGAGAGCCTTGCCTGAGCGCGTGACACGTGTGTGTGTGTGTGTGTGTGTGTGTGTGTGTGTGTGTGTGTGTGTGTGTGTGTCTTATGCTTTCTCATTCCCTATGTTGTTTTCTTATTTCTATTTGCTGCGATCTCAGTAGTACTATTCTTATCTCTCTCTCTCTCTCTCTCTCTCTCTCTCTCTCTCTCTCTCTCTCTCTCTCTCTCTCTCTCTCCTCTCTCTCTCTCTCTCTCTCTCTCTCTTTATAATTTGTCACACATTGGTTATACATCGACCTTTACATTTGTATATACTGAAATGTTGACTTTGTTTCCTCGCCACCCAAGAGGTAAAAATCACAGTGCGTTTTTTTTTTAAAGAGGTTTCCTCGGTAGGCCTAATCCTCTATTCTGGCAGCATGACAGCCATTATGATGAATTCTCTTCATCAGATGGAGTGAGAGTGATAATGAAGGAGTCTCTTCTTGCATCGTCTGGTTGTATTTTTTCGGCGTGTTGTATGGCATCTTTCCAGTTTTCTGGGGTAATTGTGGCTATTGCTTCATAAATGAGCGGCTTTAAGGCTGCATTCTTGAATGTATTTCTTTTTGATATGTAGCCTTTAAGTTGAGCCCATATCAGTTCAATCGCGTTGTACTGACAGTGATAAGGTGGCAGTCGTACAACCTTGTGTCCGTGCTGTAAGGCCATCCTGTCGATGACGTAACTTGTATCGGCAGCAGTGGTGTGTTCAGCCGCAAGTTTCATGAGCTGAACTTTCAGTAGACCATCGGGTACTGCCACACCCTTCCTCTCCAGCCATTCTCTTATGGTTGGTTTGTTGTTTGATGCTAATGGTGGTTTATCGATTTTCCTGGAGTGATAGGGCGCGTTATCCATTACGATGACTGAAGATGGAGGAATATTCGGCAACAGTTGTGTCTTGAACCACTTCTCAAAGGTTTCTGCGTTCATATGATCGTGATAGTCGCCGACATTCTTAGCTTGGAAGGTAAGGAAGGGTTAGGTTCCTGGTGCCGGCGTGCAGAATTATCCAGCGGGAACCTTTCCCACTGGGTACCCGAACTCCCGTGGCCTTCTTAGAAGTGGTGTCTATCCAGCAATTTAATTAGGTGTATCAGATGCTGCAATGATATTTCCAATATCTCTAATAGCTTTCGAGAAAATGAGGAGGAAATCATGTTTTTAAATAAATATTAAGTTTCACTTTACGACATAATTATTAGTCATAGAACAAATATTCATAATGACAGTTGTACATTTTGATTAGGTGTATCAGATGCTGCAATGATATTTCCAATATCTCTAATAGCTTTCGGGAAAATGAGAAGGAAAGTCATGTTTTTATATAAATATAAAGTTTCATTTTACTGCTTAATTATTAGTCATAGAACAAATATTCATAATCACAGTTGTACAGTTTAATTAGGTGTACCAGATGCTGCAATGATATTTCCAATATCTCTTATAGCTTTCGAGAAAATGAGGAGGAAATCATGTTTTTAAATAAATATAAAGTTTTATTTTACTGAGTAATTATGAGTCATAGAACAAATATTCATAATTACAGTTGTACAGTTTAATTAGGTCTATCAGATGCTGCAATGATATTTCCAATATCTCTAATAGCTTTCGGGAAAATGAGAAGGAAAGTCATGTTTTTATATAAATATAAAGTTTAATTTTACTGTGTAATTATTAGTCATAGAACAAATATTCATAATATCAGTTGTACAATTTAATTAGGTGTATCAGATGCTGCAATGATATTTCCAATATCTCTAATAGCTTTCGAGAAAATGAGGAGGAAAGTCATGTTTTTATATAAATATTAAGTTTCATTTTACTGCGTAATTATTAGTCATAGAACAAATATTCATAATATCAGTTGTACAGTTTAATTAGGTGTATCAAATGCTGCAATGATATTTACAATATCTAATAGCTTTCGAGAAAATGAGGAGGAAAGTCATGTTTTTATATAAATATACGGTTTTATTTTACTGCGTAATTATTAGTCATAGAACAAATATTCATAATGACAGTTGTACAGTTGAATTAGGTGTATCAGATGGTGCAATGATATTTCCAATATCTCTAATAGCTTTCGAGAAAATGAGGAAGAAAGTAATTTTAAAAAAAGTAAAATTCAGTATATATTAGTACTAGAGCAAATATTCATAATGACAGTAGTAGATTTTAATTAGGTCTATCAGATTCTGTAATGATATTTCCAATATCTCTAATATCTTTCGAGAAAATGAGGAGGAAAGTCGTGTTTTTATATAATTATACGGTTTTATTTTACTGCGTAATTATTAGTCATAGAACAAATATTCATAATATCAGTTGTACAATTTAATTAGGTGTATCAGATGCTGCAATGATATTTCCAATATCTCTAATAGCTTTCGAAAAAATGAGGAGGAAAGTCATGTTTTTATATAAATATTAAGTTTCATTTTACTGCGTAATTATGAGTCATAGAACAAATATTCATAATTAGAGCTGTACAGTTTAATTAGGTCTATCAGATGCTGCAATGATATTTCCAATATCTCTAATAGCTTTCGGGAAAATGAGAAGGAAAGTCATGTTTTTATATAAATATAAAGTTTAATTTTACTGCGTAATTATTAGTCATAGAACAAATATTCATAATATCAGTTGTACAGTTTAATTAGGCCTATCAGATTCTGCAATGATATTTCCAATATCTCTAATAGCTTTCGAGAAAATGAGGAGTAAAGTCATGTTTCTATATAAATATAAAGTTTTATTTTACTGCGTAATTATGAGTCATAGAACAAATATTCATAATTACAGTTGTACAGTTTAATTAGGTCTATCAGATGCTGCAATGATATTTCCAATATCTCTAATAGCTTTCGGGAAAATGAGAAGGAAAGTCATGTTTTTATATAAATATAAAGTTTAATTTTACTGCGTAATTATTAGTCATAGAACAAATATTCATAATATCAGTTGTACAATTTAATTAGGTGTATCAGATGCTGCAATGATATTTCCAATATCTCTAATAGCTTTCGAGAAAATGAGGAGGAAAGTCATGTTTTTATATAAATATTAAGTTTCATTTTACTGCGTAATTATGAGTCATAGAACAAATATTCATAATTACAGTTGTACAGTTTAATTATGTCTATCAGATGCTGCAATGATATTTCCAATATCTCTAATAGCTTTCGGGAAAATGAGAAGGAAAGTCATGTTTTTATATAAATATAAAGTTTAATTTTACTGCGTAATTATTAGTCATAGAACAAATATTCATAATATCAGTTGTACAATTTAATTAGGTGTATCAGATGCTGCAATGATATTTCCAATATCTCTAATAGCTTTCGAGAAAATGAGGAGGAAAGTCATGTTTTTATATAAATATTAAGTTTCATTTTACTGCGTAATTATGAGTCATAGAACAAATATTCATAATTACAGTTGTACAGTTTAATTAGGTCTATCAGATTCTGCAATGATATTTCCAATATCTCTAATAGCTTTCGGGAAAATGAGAAGGAAAGTCATGTTTCTATATAAATATAAAGTTTAATTTTACTGCGTAATTATTAGTCATAGAACAAATATTCATAATATCAGTTGTACAATTTAATTAGTTGTATCAGATGCTGCAATGATATTTCCAATATCTCTAATAGCTTTCGAGAAAATGAGGAGGAAAGTCATGTTTTTATATAAATATTAAGTTTCATTTTACTGCCTAATTATTAGTCATAGAACAAATATTCATAATGACAGTTTTACAGTTTAATTAGGTGTATCAAATGCTGCAATGATATTTCCAATATCTAATAGCTTTCGAGAAAATGAGGAGGAAAGTCATGTTTTTATATAAATATACGGTTTTATTTTACTGCGTAATTATTAGTCATAGAACAAATATTCATAATGACAGTTGTACAGTTGAATTAGGTGTATCAGATGGTGCAATGATATTTCCAATATCACTAATAGCTTTCGAGAAAATGAGGAAGAAAGTAATTTAAAAAAAAGTAAAATTCAGTATATATTAGTACTAGAGCAAATATTCATAATGACAGTAGTAGATTTTAATTAGGTCTATCAGATTCTGTAATGATATTTCCAATATCTCTAATATCTTTCGAGAAAATGAGGAGGAAAGTCGTGTTTTTATATAATTATATGGTTTTATTTTACTGCGTAATTATTAGTCATAGAACAAATATTCATAATATCAGTTGTACAATTTAATTAGGTGTATCAGATGCTGCAATGATATTTCCAATATCTCTAATAGCTTTCGAGAAAATGAGGAGGAAAGTCATGTTTTTATATAAATATTAAGTTTCATTTTACTGCGTAATTATGAGTCATAGAACAAATATTCATAATTACAGTTGTACAGTTTAATTAGGTCTATCAGATGCTGCAATGATATTTCCAATATCTCTAATAGCTTTCGGGAAAATGAGAAGGAAAGTCATGTTTTTATATAAATATAAAGTTTAATTTTACTGCGTAATTATTAGTCATAGAACAAATATTCATAATATCAGTTGTACAGTTTAATTAGGCCTATCAGATTCTGCAATGATATTTCCAATATCTCTAATAGCTTTCGAGAAAATGAGGAGTAAAGTCATGTTTCTATATAAATATAAAGTTTAATTTTACTGCGTAATTATGAGTCATAGAACAAATATTCATAATTAAAGTTGTACAGTTTAATTAGGTCTATCAGATGCTGCAATGATATTTCCAATATCTCTAATAGCTTTCGGGAAAACTAGAAGGAAATTCATGTTTTTATATAAATATAAAGTTTAATTTTACTGTGTAATTATTAGTCATAGAACAAAT
>JAPQNM010002497.1:60000-70000 GCA_029783475.1 Metacarcinus magister | reverse complement strand
ATGCCTTGTGTTGGTGTGTGTTGGTGGCGCCGTCCAAGGTGGTGGTGATCTTAGGTCTTGATCTTGTTCTTGTTTTTTTTTATATCATTGACGTTGAAGGAGAGAGAGAAAAGAGAGGAATGAAAATAAGGTGATTGATTGATTTGTGATTGAATTGTGACGCTGCAACGTAAACTAAACAACAACAATAAACTACTACTACTACTACTACTACTACTACTACTACTACTACTACTACTACTACTACTACTACTACTACTACTACTAAATAACACTAAACAAGACATGTGCTTGGTGTTGTTTACCCTTGCGATGGTCCGTGGGTGCAAGAAGGAAGGAAGTAGGAGGAGGAGGAGGAGGAGGAGGAAGAGGAGGACGGTTGGGAAGCACCATGAAATTGGCCTGGCAAGGGAGACAAAGAGAGGACGAAACGCCGAGCACACTCAGTCATTACACATCTCTCTCTCTCTCTTTCCTTGACGATTTAGCTGCTTGGTTAGAGGAAACTGCAATGCGTGTACGTGAATACCACACACACACACACCCACACACACCCACACACACACACACACACACACACACACACACACACACACACACACACACACACACACACACACACACACGTACACACACACATTAGGTGAGCGGTAATTGGGTGCTTCGCCGTGTGTGTCTCCCGTGATTAACATTTGCATCTCAATAAATGAAGGTTAACTGAAGGTTGACAACATAAAACACACACACACACACACACACACACACACACACACACACACACACACACACACACACACACACACACACACACACACAGCCTAGGAAGGAGGGGGTTCTTGGGATTCTATAGTACTTTTTACCATCAATCAGATATCCACGTGGCATCAAGTGAGGTTAATCTTGACCTACATCTCATAGGTGTGTCTGTCGTGACCTTAGCCTATGCTTTACACCCTTGACCACCCTACCCACCCCTTGTATAGCCAGCTGTGTGGGGAGACGGAGACTGAACGGCCTTGACCCACATCGCAAGGTCATTGGTAGCGTGACCTGAGGTAGTCGTGTGTTGCGTGCCAGCGACGTCCAGGTGGCGGTAGTAGTAATAGTCGTCTTTTTAATCAGGTCGTGGGGCGAGGGATGAGGGCTGAGTGTGGCCTTGCGTGTTTCCCTACCCTGATGGGACCCTTGCAGTGCCTTAAAGAACGTGAATACACCAACGGGGACACGGGGACACCTGGAGTGCTAAGGTGTAGTGTGGGGGGAGGGGAGGTTGTGGTGGTGGTGGTGGTGGTGAAGCGATGGGGTTTGTTGCGTGAGGCCAGAATCCCCTCGCGGCTACCGTTATTATGCACCCTGAGGAGGAGGAGGAGGAGGAGGAGAGGAGGAGGAGGGTGAGGAGGAGGAGGGTCATTGTTCCGGTACTGGTCGCCACAACTCCCTCGCGGCAAACGTCTGTAATCTAGTTGTTCCCGCCCGGTGAAAAATAGCACACACATGTTTTCGATGTAATTTGATTCCATTTCAGATATTAATGTTGTGTGTGTGTGTGTGTGTGTGTGTGTGTGTGTGTGTGTGTGTGTGTGTGTGTGTGTGTGTGTGTGTGTGTGTGTGTATGTGAATTCCTAGTAAAGTTCACATACATATATATATTTTTTTATTAATCTTTTTGTTGTGCACGAATATATTTTTTCTCATTAAGAATCACATTTAGCAACCACTTAAATCTGAATTGCTGTCTTGCATGATTCTAAGTAGTCCAGAAATAGATACAAGACATGCTGTGTGTGTGTGTGTGTGTGTGTGTGTGTGGGTGTGTACTGCAGTGTGTAAGTATACGTGTGGTATGTGTATAAGTGTATGCTTGAGTGAGTGTTTGAGTATGTGCGTGGTGTGCGTGTTTGTGTGCGTGTTTGAGTGCGTTCCTCCGCGTGTATACTAACGTGTGTGTGTGTTGTTGTATTGCAGAGAAGGAGTTGGGCAGCAAGAGTGTTGTCACCATGAGCGGGATGCAAACTATTCTACACCACCCTACCGCCCTCGACAAGCCAGACAGGTAAGACTCAGGTGTGCGTGTATGTATGTATGTATGTATGTATGTGTATGTATGTATGTATTTGAGGTTGGAAGGAATCAAAGTGAAAATATTTAGTTTAGATTTTCTTTTCCTCCGGGCCAGTGAGTTTGGGAATTTACTCGCGCGAGACTGAAATTGAGGTGAAAAGATTTTTACCCCGAATTTATACCTGCCTCGGGTTAGCGGGTTTCCAGAAATGTACGTACGGTCTTGTAACCATTTTGTCTTTTCTTCTGATTTCTTAAACTTGATATATTTTTCCTAACCTGACTGTCTTTTTTTTTTTAATCTGAATTGTTTATCATGTATATTTATTTGTAATTGTTAAGGAATTGTAAGGGCGCGCCAGTCAGTCTCTAGAACAGTTATTTGTCTGGTTACGTAGAATTCTAGACTGGCAATACGAAATGGTCTTAATGTAATGAAGAAAAAAGAAGTTTGAGCAGAACCGATAAATAAGATCAAGGTACAAGTTTTGGGGTCAATAAATAAAGAAAGAGAAAGAAAAAAATATAGCTTGAAGAAAATGAAGAGGTGAAGGTATTGATAATATTAGGAAAGAAGACAACGATACTAGGGAGGAGAAAGAAGAAAATATATTATGAAGACAAAACTTGTATGAAGGTGAAATTAATTATAAAAAAACAAACAAAAATGATAAGAGTAGAAAGAAATAAAGAAGGAAAGAAAGAGAGAGAAATAACAAGACAAAAGCAGAAAGAAGAAAGAAAGAAAAAGACAAAAATGAAAAGAAGAAAAAAGAAAGAAAGAAAGGAAGAAAAGTAGATAGGAAGAAAAATAGAGAGAAAAAGAAAAGGAAGGAAGGAAAAATCTATTTATATATAGACAAATAAACAGATGTTGGCAGGTCATCTGACATTTACATAACTTTTTCTTTTTTTCGGGAGACGGGGTAGGAAAGGGGGGTGGGGGGGGAGGAGGAGGAAGCTGTAGAAGGAGGGAAGGTGGAGGAGGGGAAAGAGGGAAGGGAAACGAGGGGAGTATGTGGAGGAGAGGGAAGAAAAATATAGTACTTGTGTATATTGTTATGTCTTCTTCAACTGGAGGAGGAGGAGGAGGAGGAGGAGGAGGAGAAGGAAGAAGAAGAAGAAGAAGAAGAAGAAGAAGAAGAAAGAAGAAACTAGGGGAAGAAAAAAAAAGTAAGTCTTATTAGGAAAGCAAAAGAAGGGATCATGAAAATAAATGGAGAGAGAGAGAGAGAGAGAGAGAGAGAGAGAGAGAGAGAGAGAGAGAGAGAGAGAGAGAGAGAGAGAGAGAGAGAGAGAGAGAGAGAGAGAGAGAGATAACGATAAAAAAGGACAGGAAGGTACTAAAAGAAGAAAGAAAGTGTGGAAGGAGGAGGATCAAGTGTTATGAGAGGACAGAAAAGAAGGGGAGAGGAAGAGGAGGAGGAGGAGGAGGAGGAGGAGGAGGAGGAGGAGGAGGAGGAGGAAGGCACGAGAGTTGGATCAAATTTCAGCTATTCTCTGAGGTCGTGTATTGTGTGGAGGAGGAGGGAAGGAAGGAGGGAAGGAGGGAGAGAGGGAGAGAAAAGGAAGGAAGGAAGGAAGGAAGGAGGGAAGTTAAGTGGTATTGTTCTTGTATATCCTGTTAGTTTTTTTCTTTTTCTTCCTCCTCCTTCCTTCTTTCCTCTTCCTATTTTCTTCTTCTTCTTCTTCTTCTTGTTTTTGTTTTTCTATTTCTAAGTTAATGTTTTTTTTTTGATCACGAGAAAACGAACACAAAATCAAAACAAAAACCTAATTATCAATCAACACAACACAACACAAACAAAATAAACAACAACACAAATAGTAAGAAAGACAGAAAGAAAGAAAGAAAGAAAGAAAAAGAAAGTAAGAAAGAAAGAAAAAGAGCCAAAATTGAGATATATTTAACTTTTTTTTATTTTTATGTAGGGTGTAAATATGAATAGACTATATCTTTCTCCCCTCTCTCCCTCCCCTCTCTTCCCCTCTCTCTTCCCCTCCCTTCCCTCCTCTTCCCCTCCCTTCCCTTCCCTCTCTCTTCCCTTCCTCTCTTCCCTTCCCTACCTTCTCTCTTCCCCTCCCTTCCCCCTCTCTTTCCCTTCTCTTCCCCTCCCTTCCCTCTCTCTTCCCTTCCCTCTCTCTTTCCCTCCCTCCCTCCCTCTCTTCCCCTCCCAATAGCGTGATGTGTGAAGGGATGACATAAGGAAGGTGGGGATAGAGGGAGGGAAGGAGGAAGGGAGGAGGGAGGGAAGGAGGAGGGAGGAATGGAGAGAAGTCACGGGATACCTTGCAAGCTGTCATCTCCTCCTCCTCCTCCTCCTCCTCCTCCTCCCTCCTTCTTTTAATAGGACGCAACCACTCGAGAAGCGTCAGATGATGGAACGAGGAGGAGGAGGAGGAGGAGGAGGAGGAGGAGGAGGAGGAGGAGGAGGAGGAGGAGAAGGGAGGAAAGAAGTAATGGAAAATAAGGATAAGAGGAGAGAAAGGAGAGATGATTGATGCAATTTACACACACACACACACACACACACACACACACACACACACACACACACACACACACACACACACACACACACACACTACACACACACACACACACACACACACTATTTGACATTTAGAAAGTTAATAATACTCTTCTGTTTGTTGCTTAGCTGAGAGAGAGAGAGAGAGAGAGAGAGAGAGAGAGAGAGAGAGAGAGAGAGAGAGAGAGAGAGAGAGAGAGAGAGAGAGAGAGAGAGACTCAAGGTGACACATTTCCCGTGAACTGTGTGTCATCCCTTCCCCTCTTCCTCCCCCTCCCCTCCCCTCCCCTCCCCTCCTCTCCCCTCTCCTCCCCTCCCCTCCCCTCCCCTCCCCTCCCCTCCCCTCCCCTCCCCTCCCCTCCCCTCCTCTACTCCTCCACTGGTGTCCTCATTAACCCAATCTCCCCAATCTTCCCCAATCCTTCCTCTCTCGCTCGGCTCAAGAGAGGACATTCCCCTTTTTGTCTCTCTCTCTCTCTCTCTCTCTCTCTCTCTCTCTCTCTCTCTCTCTCTCTCTCTCTCTCTCTCTCTCTCTCTCTCTCTCTCAATGTTCCTGCCTTCCTCACCTCCCATTTGTTCCTCCTTCTCCCTCTCCTCCCATCTTCTCCCTTCTCTCCACCTCCATTCTCTCTCATCCCTTCCACTCTTCTTCTACCCTCCCTTCCCCCTTCTCTCCTCTCCCTTTCCTCTCCCTTTACCGTCCTAGCTCGTTCTCTCCCCTCCCTCCCCTTAACCTCCCCTCCCCTCCTACCTTCCCTTCCCCTCTCTTTCCCTCTCTCTCACCCTGTTGCCAATGAAATAAACGGCCTGGTGCTCTATAACAACGAGAGAGAGAGAGAGAGAGAGAGAGAGAGAGAGAGAGAGAGAGAGAGAGAGAGAGAGAGAGATATGAATGCCTCACTGTTACAGGCTTGGACCAATTTATACTCGTAAGTTTGTTTAAATTATGACTATGATGTATTTACAGTAAACTTTTAACTGAACTATATAGACAGAAAATCTCAGTTAATTTAATCTAACAATACTTCACCTTATTCTACCCTACCTTACCTTACCTTATCCTTACCTTACTTTTCCTTATCTAACCTTGCCTAACTTAACCTTACTTTCCTTTCCTTTCCTTTACCTTACCTTACCTAACCATACCTAACCTCACCTATCATTACCTTACCTTACCTTACCTTTCCTTATCTTACCTTTCCTTACCTCACCTCACCTCACCTTACCTCACCTTACCTTACCTTACCTTACCGTCCCTTACCTGCCTAAATAATTAATTGGCAGCACCTACACACCCACCTGTCACTCCTTGCACTCGTCAGATAGAACATGTATTTATTGTGATGTAACTTGAAACTATTTGGTACACCAGTCCTAACTTAGACACTTCATTTTAACTTTGTTCTCCTCCTCCTCCTCCTCCTCCTCCTCCTCCTCCTCCTCCTCCTCCTCCTCCTCCTGTCTGGTAATTACTAATGGTGCAGGAGGAAGAGTGGATGACAGAACAGTATGAGTGCTTCACCGTCTCACTCTGATTATTCTCAAGAGCCTGTTTGTGTTTGTGTGTGTGTGTGTGTGTGTTTGTGTGTGTGTGTACGTGTGTGTGTGTGTGTGTGTGTGTGTGTGTGTGTGGTATGATAATGTTGAGTGCCACTTGGTTAAACTTCGTTGCTTCTGTAAATGATACTCTCTCCCTCCCTCTCTCTCTCTCTCTCTCGCTCTAGCTTTCCCTCTCTCTCTCTCTCTCTCTCTCTCTCTCTCTCTCTCTCTCTCTCTCTCTCTCTCTCTCTCTCTCTCTCTCTCTCTCTGTTTATTTGTGTATCTGTTTTTGTGTGTGTGTTTCTTTCTCTCTCTCTCTCTCTCTCTCTCTCTCTCTCTCTCTCTCTCTCTCTCTCTCTCTCTCTCTCTCTCTCTCTCTCTCTCTCTCTCTCTCTCTCTCTGTCATGCATTAGTCGCTTGGTTAATTAAGCTGAGGCAGGTGGTGACTTAAACAGATGGGGGTGATGGGTGATGATGGGGGGGTGAAGGAGGGTGACTAGGTGGGGTGTGGCCTGATTAAGTGGGTGTGGAGGAGGAGGAGGAGGAGGAGGAGGAGGACTCATTCACAATTAGATGTTTACTCCACGTGTTTAAAGGGTTTAGTTAAAGGGATGGTGGAGGGAGACTACCACCACCATCACCACCACTTCTATCACCACCACCACCACCACCACCATTTACTTCCAACAACAACAACAACAACAACAACAACAACAGTAGCAATAACAGTAACAACAAAGGAAAAAAATATCGAACCAAGAAATAAGGAAACGTAAAGTAAATGAACTGAGAAGAAAATATACAAATGAATAGAAGGATGGATATACATTAAGATAAATGATATAATGTGATAGACTTACTAATATACAATGAAATAATAATAAAAAAAAGAGATACTAGAGAGCACACAAAAAAGAATAACTCGTGCTTTATTTAATACTAATAAATAATAATAATAATAATAATAATAACAGTCATTACACATAAATAATAACCAGCGCGCTCATTATACAACTAATGGCGGTAGAGATTAAAGAAAAGATTACCAAGCCAACTAATTAAATGGCTGACACAATTACAGAGAGAGAGAGAGAGAAAAAAAAATGCAACGGTTAATTAATAGAGCAATGATACGATATGAAGATGAATGAGTTACCGGGAAATGCACTGAAGGTTGTGAGATTGAATTTACCTGGGCGGGCGGGAAGCACAGGTAGCAGCTCATCTTAATTATTAATCAACGTGTGTACATACCTGAGTGTGTGTGTGTGTGTGTGTGTGTGTGTGTGTGTGTGTGTGTGTGTGTGTGTGTGTGTGTGTGTGTGATTTGTAAAGGTATTGGTCAGATAAATTAATAATGGGAAGCTCACTGCCACCTTAATGAAGCCAAGTATATGTACAGGATTTACTTGGTTCTTGTAAGTATATATTCAAGGTTATAAAAACACAGTACTTTACTTATAAATGTATTTACAATATATAATACATAACAATTAATATACAAAAGATGCATGGATGCATCACACGACATCACTTATTACTAAAGGGAACTACATAATACTTTTTTTTATTATTTTATTATTTTAATTATTTTTTTATTACTTTATATTTATTCATTACTATTACTATTACTATTACTATTACTATTACTCTTCCTGTGAACTCAATGTGCGTGAGTTGCCTTGGCCAGCAGCGTGTTGAGCTGCGCCGGGCTCAAGTGCGGCAGGTACTTGGCCATCCAGAGTGCCTCCTCCTCCTCCTCCTCCTCCTGTGGCCGGCGCGGCAGCATGTCCGGGCGGTGCACTGGCACGTCTTGTGGCCCCGTAGTGAAGTCCGTTTCGAGACAGGCTTCATCATAGGCTTCCTGGGTGAGGCTCACCACCGTCTCGTCGGCCTGCAGACACTTCAAGTACTTTTTGAACTCCGGAATGAGTGTTCCGGTGCGCGTGTTGGAGTGTCGCGCCACGAAGGTCATGAAGGCCACACAGTGGTACTGGCAGGTGTTCATGCCCACACCCTGCATGCCATATGGAAGGTCACACCAGTGCATCTGGCCAGGCCCGGAGCGCCACGCCGCCGCCACTACTTCCTCGCACGGAAGGCGGGAGAAGGTACTGTCGAAGAAGCAGTAGTCTCCGTCCAGGCCGCGGTACAACACCACGGCGTGCAGCATGGACGGCTTAGCGGCGCTGCCCTGGACGTAGAGACACTCTGCCGGTGGACGCATCAGGTGGAGCAGGAAGCCCGTGCCTTTGTGCAGCCTGAAGGTGTCTCTAGTCTCCGTCGTGACATAAAAGAACTTGTTGGCCAGACAGCCGTGCTGGGACTCCAGTAAGTCATAGGCCTCGCTGCCGTACATGGTCCGCACGTCCTCCAGCCCCGGGTAGTACTCACCCAGCAGCTGCACCTCGGGAACCTCCATAGGAGCCTCGGGTTCAGACATCATTGCTTCTTGCATTTGATGCATTGATTTTATCATCACTTTTGATATTATCAAAATACACAGCTGCCAAAACCGTGATGCCCAGAATATGGAACTAGATTTTTTCAGTATGAAAATCAAAAAATCAAAGTTGAAGAGACTAGATCTACTACGAGCATCTACCTCCAACCTCATAGTTTACCAAGCAGGGGCGGAGAGAAGCGGCTGGGAGGCGACCACGGGTCAGACAATCAGGTGAGAGAGAGAGAGAGAGAGAGAGAGAGAGAGAGAGAGAGAGAGAGAGAGAGAGAGAGAGAGAGAGAGAGAGAGAGAGAAAGAGAGAGTTTGATTGATGGTTTGAATAAGTATTTAATGCAAAAATAGTGTTACATTGATGGTGGCTGTTACCTCCGCAAACGAAGTAGAGAGAGAGAGAGAGAGAGAGAGAGAGAGAGAGAGAGAGAGAGAGAGAGAGAGAGAGAGAGAGAGAGAGAGAGAGAGAGAGAGAGAGAGAGAGAGATGTCTTTGTTTACATTAGTGTTTGTTCGTGTGTATCTTGGTTTCCTTGCAACTTCATGAATCCCTACCATCATGACACCATACCTTACCCTATCTTACCCTACCCTACCCTAAGGCACCACTCCATTATTATTCAAAGGTCAAGGTTAAAATAGCTCCTCTAGTTTGATTATTTAGTTGTTTATTTATTTATTTATTTATTTATTTTTATTATTATCTGGGCACATTATAGCGAATTAATTATATTTTCGTACTTATTGTATTACTCTTCCGTACTCCTCCTCCTCCTTCCCCTCCCCCCCCCCTCTCATTCCCCTTCCCCTTCCCCTCCTCTCCTAACCATGGCCAATTACTATACACATTTATACACTAATTCCCGTAAATCCTTTCTACCTGAACCACCACCACCACCACCACCACCACCACCACCACCACCACCACCACCACCACCACCACCACCACCACCACCACCACCACCACCACCACCACCACCACCACTACTGCCAGAAAAAAAAAAAAAAAAAAAAAATTCTTGGTTAAAAGTTGAAAAAATATATATTAGGAGTATATGATATTAATGACCATAACTATATTGTATTTTCTTAGCCCCCATTAATGATATATGATAATTATTATACTTTACGTGAATCTTGAGACGGATGTGGACTTATTAATTTGTGAAAGTGAAATAGGATTGATAGATATATTGGAGAAATAAAATAAAATAAAATAAGATAGAATGAATGAAATGAAATGAGAGAAAAAAAATGGAAAATGAAAAAATACTGCAAATGATACTGTTTTTTTTGTTTTAACTTCTATTAATTAACTTTTTATTTTATTTTTATACATAATAATTTCAAGTCTATTCAAACGCTACACGTAATTACATAATATACATATACATCAATAGGAATAAGAGTATAAT
>JAPQNM010002497.1:47500-55000 GCA_029783475.1 Metacarcinus magister | reverse complement strand
CTTCAGGATGAGAGGGATGAGTGGGGTGAATGGGGTGAGTGGAGGGGGCGGCGCAGACCTATCCCTCTCCCCCACTCACGCCTTTGAGTGGCTCTCTGCTGCGGTGGAGGAGGAATACAAAGGAATACAAAGGAATAACAGGCAACAACAGCCCTGGTGGGCCTTACAAGGTTGCCTGTGTAGCTACTCTACTTCTATATTCTCTACAAGTCTGAGGTAAAGGATAGTAAAGTGGAAGGCTCCTCCCCACCCACCTCTCCCTCCGGCAAACGCCGGCAGGAAAAAAAGTGGTTAAAGAAACACCTGCGCAGAAGTAGTAATAAAAACTGCGCAGGAAATTTGATAGTATAGTGTGAAAAAGAAAGAAAAAGGCTATCTATCACTTATCCATTAACGAAGCGGGTAATAAGTTAGGTTAGGTTTTGTCGTCAAGTACTTATCGAGTTTAGCTTTAAAAGTTTCAATCGTATTACTGTTGACTACCTGTGCTGGGAGAGAGTTCCATACATTAACTATTCTATTGAAGAAAAAGTGTTTAGATTCTTCCGATCTGAAGGCTTTACCGATTATTTTGAATCCATTGTTTCTTGTGTTTCTTTCCCGATCAACAATTACGTAATCGCTTATATTGACGTTATCGAAACCACGAATCATTTTGAAAACTTCTATTAGGTCTCCCCGTAATCTACGTTTCTCTAGACTGAACAGATTGAGCTCCTTCAGTCGTTCCTCGTATGGCTTATTGCGCAGTCGCGGAATCATTTTTGTGGCTCGTCTTTGGACTCTCTCCAGCTTTACAATGTCTTTTCTATAGTAAGGTGACCAAAACTGAACGCAATATTCGAGATGCGGACGTACGAGTGAATTGAACAGTGTCAGGACGACTTTATCAGATTTAAACTCGAAGGTTCTGCCAATGAAACCAATTAATTTGTTAGCGGTTTTAACGGCTTCTGAGCAGTGTTTGCCTGGTTTGAGGTCGCTACTAATAGTTACACCCAGGTCTTTTTCTTCATTAACTTTAAGAAGTTCGGTACCGTTCATTGAATAGTTAGTGCGATTATTGTTACTCCCAATATGCAAAACTTTACACTTATTTAAGTTATACGTCATCTGCCACTTCTTTGACCAATTTACTAAGCGATCGAGGTCGGACTGTAGTAGCGCTTTTTCGGCAGTAGTAGTAACTCTTCCAGTTATTTTCGTGTCGTCAGCAAATTTGGATATCTTACAGGTGAGGCCTTCATCGATGTCATTTACGTAGATTACAAAAAGAACGGGGCCGAGCACTGAACCTTGCGGCACTCCACTTAGAACGTTTCGCCAGTTTGATGCTTTACCGTTAATAACGACGCGTTGTTTTCTCTCGTAGAGCCAGTCTTCGAGCCACGAGTGAATTTTACCAGTAATGCCGTGCGAAATTAATTTACTTAGAAGGTGCTTATGGGGAACTTTGTCAAATGCTTTTTGAAAGTCCAGATAAATGACGTCTACCGCTTTGGATTCGTCGAATATGTTAAATACGTCGTTGTAGAAGTCTAGTAGGTTAGTGAGGCATGAACGTTTATTACGGAAGCCATGTTGGGAGTTTTTAATGAGACTGTTCTCTTCCAAGAAGCTTACTAGTTTGTTACGCAATATGGTTTCCATTAATTTACTGACTACTGAGGTGAGGCTGATCGGTCTATAATTACATGGAAGAGACTTGTTTCCCTTCTTTTGAATGGGGGTAACATTTGCAAGTTTCCAGTCTCGAGGTACTTTACCGGAGTTTAGTGATTTATTAAAAATTATCGAGAGGGGTTTACATATTTGATTTTTGGTTTCTTTTAATACACGTGGCGCTATGCGGTCAGGCCCAGGAGTTTTGTTTACTTTAATATTATCAAGTACTTTTATTACGATATCCTCTGTAATCTCGCAATTATTTAAAAGGATGCTATTGTCTGTGACTTGCGACGTCTCTATGAAACCATTTGTGTCTTCACTTGTAAAACTGAGGCAAAATATTCATTTAATGTTTCGGCCATATCGACCTCGTTGTTAACGTGTTCCCCATTGTCTAGGCGAAGTGGACCGATGTTACTAGTTTGGACTTTTTTTACGGCGAACGTAACTGTAGAATTCTTTCGGGTTCGATTTAATTTTACTGACGATAAGCGCTTCACAATTTTTTTTTACTTTGTCTAATAAGTTTATTAGTTTCGCGGCGAAGTCTTTGAAATAAAATCTTATCACTTTCGAGTTGAGTTCGTTGGTATTTACGGTATGCACGTTTTTTGTTAGACAGGCCTGTTTTTTATTCGATTATTCCACCATTTTGGTTTAATATTATTACCTGAACGTCTTTTACAGACTGGAATACACGATTTTAACCGCATTATTTAAGATGTGAGTGAATTTATTCCATGAATCGTTTACGTCGGTTTCACATGATAATTGGCTCCAGTCTGTTTTCTGAGAGAATATTTTTAAGTCTTTCGTAATTACCTTTACTGTACACGTAAACTAATTCTTCACTAATGTTTTCATCGTAAATCTTGAGATTTATGTCAAACTTAACAATTTTATGATCGCTCGTGCTGAATTCTGGGCCAACAATGACGTTACTTATAGGAGGAGGAGGAGGGGGAAGGAGAGGAGGAGGAGGAGGAGGAGGAGGAGGAGGAGGAGGAGGAGGAGGAGGAGGAGGAGGGAGGCTGCAGGAGGACAGTTAGAGGAAGATTTTTGTGAAAGAACAGTAGAAGGAGAAGAAGAAGAAGAAGGAGAAGAAGCAAACGAAGAAGAAGGAGGAGGAGGAGGAGGAGGAGGAGGGAGGAGGAGGAGGAGGAGGAGGAGGTAAATTAATGCTATGATTATGTTTTTCTATTTTCATGTCCTTGTATTATATATTTATTTATTTATTTATTTATTTACTTATTTATTTACTTATTTATTTATTTATTTATTTGTTTATTTATTTGTTTATTATTGGTGTTTGTGATGGAGGCGTTAATGAAAAAGAAAATGAGGTGCACAGAAAACGTAATAATGATTTAGAGAGAGAGAGAGAGAGAGAGAGAGAGAGAGAGAGAGAGAGAGAGAGAGAGAGAGAGAGAGAGAGAGAGCCTGTCTTTTTATCCAAGCTCTTTCTTCCCTCTTCCTTTCAATTCTCTTTCTTTCCTCTCTCTCTCTCTCTCTCTCTCTCTCTCTCTCTCTCTCTCTCTCTCTCTCTCTCTCTCTCTCTCTTTCTCTTTCTTCCATTTCCTGTTTTCCTCGAAGCCGTTTCTTACTTTCTATCTCTTCCCTCTGCCTTTTATCTCCTCCTCCTCCTCCTCCTCCTCCTCCTCCTCTCCTCCTCCTCCTCCTCCTCCTCCTCCTCCTCCTCCTCCTCCTCCTCCTCCTTTTACTTCTTTATTTGCTGACTCGGATTGTTCATCAGTTCACACACTTGAGGTTAAAAAGGACTCAGAAAATATAAAATAATAAATATATAATAATGAATAAATAACAGAATTACGTTATACACACATTCCTAAAATAAAAAAAAGTAAATATAAATCTTGAGCCAGATAAAATTTTGAAAGAAGTTAGATATGAGGTGTTTGATTAAAGCTCTCTACAAAGTATTCCTGATAAAGTTCACTACTAAATATTCTTTAACAAGCTATACTAACACACTTTATTTCTAGTTAACATTCACAATTGCTGAGAACAGAGTGTGGTTTTCTAGCTGGCTTCAGGTAAACAGTGGTTAAGTTAGGTTAGGTTAGGTTAGGTTAGGTTAGGTTAGGTTAGGTTAGGTTAGGTTAAGTTAGGTTAGGTTAGGTTAGGTTAGGTTAGGTTAGGTTAGGTTAGGTTAGGTTAGGTTAGGTTAGGTTAGGTTACAGTGTGGTTTTCTAGCTGGCTTCAGGTAAACAGTGGTTAAGTTAGGTTAGGTTAGGTTAGGTTAGGTGTTAGGTTAGGTTCAGTTCGATACTTGACCCTGTTTCGTTCTTGATATAAGTTAATAACATAGATGAAGGACACTCTTGCAAAATATTGAACATTATCTGATAACCTAAAAATTGCCAGTAAAGGTGACTACGACGCGTGATAAGAGAAACATTGCAGTGATAGGCAAATTAGATTAATGAAACGTCAACAATTGCAAACTATTACACAATGATAGCGTTTGAATATTAATGAAAGGCTTGGTGCACTGAATACTATAATACCATCAAACGATTTTAATATCCAATTAGCATAGTACAGTAGTAGCAATAGTAGTAGTAGTAATTATAGTTATAGTAATAGTTCTTTTTCGATCCTCTAAAAATAACCATGCTGTTTTTTCATTGTTTTTCATCCTATCCTTTCATCCTCTGCTGATTGGAGTTAGGAACATTCACCCTAACTATCCCACGTCTCTCACTTTAGAACAGAGAGTTAAGTTGATCACAAGCACTCTGTAAAGGCTGTTAAATCTGATACTAGAGTTGTTTGTTCTTCTTAAGTGTTCCTTTCCTCCTCCTCCTCCCCCTCCTTCTCCTCCTCCTCCTCCTTCTCCTTCTCCTCCTTCTCCTCCTCGCCCACCTGTTTCCGGAATGGAGGCAACTGACTAGCAATGACCTTGATACATTGCAAACCACGGCAGCTCCATTCATCCTCTCTCTCTCTCTCTCTCTCTCTCTCTCTCTCTCTCTCTCTCTCTCTCTCTCTCTCTCTCTCTCTCTCTCTCTCTCTCTCTCTCTCTCTCTCTCTCTTCTATCTTTCTCTCTCTCTCTGAAGGCAAGTCAATGAAATATCAAAACAACATTGGAATAGGAATCGCGAACGTCTCTCAGGCCGCCTCCTCCTCCTCCTCCTCCTCCTCCTCCTCCTCTCCTCTCCTCTTCCTCTTCCTCCTCCTCCTCCTCCTCCTCCTCCTCCTCGCCTTCTGATCCAAGTTTCATTTCCGCGATCTCGTTTACTAGTGATTGAGAGAGAGAGAGAGAGAGAGAGAGAGAGAGAGAGAGAGAGAGAGAGAGAGAGAGAGAGAGAGAGAGAGAGAGAGAGAGAGATCTGGATTGAAACTAGAAAATGCTGGTGATTAAACATTAAAGATGAAGGAATATATACAGTGGCCAAAGAGAGAGAGAGAGAGAGAGAGAGAGAGAGAGAGAGAGAGAGAGAGAGAGAGAGAGAGAGAGAGAGAGAGAGAGAGAGAGAGAGAGAGAGAGAGTATAAAACTAGGCATTCCTTCCGTAAACTCCAACTATATAAACACATCCACAGCAACAGAAGGAGGAGGAACACATAGGAAGAACAAACAGCAACAGACCTGCTGGCCCTTACGAGGCTGTTTGTTCATTCTACTGCGTAATTATTAGTCATAGAACAAATATTCATAATGACAGTTGTACAGTTTAATTAGGTCTATCAGATGTTACAATGATATTTCCAATGTCTCTAATAGCTTTTGAGGAGGAGGAGAGGAGGAGAAGAAGGAGAAGGAGAAGGAGAAGGAGAAGGAGAAGGAGGACAGCCTTAGCTCTGCAGGAGGCTGTGAAGGGTAGAGAGAGCACCTCAGGATCCACACAGGACCCTTTACCCTCCTCAAGTGAAGTGGAGAGAGAGGGAAAGGGTAGAGTGAGGGGAAGAAGGAAACAAGACTGAAAGGAGAGCTTGCTGGAGTGCTAGGGGAGAGAGGAGAGGTGGAGGAGAAATAAGAAAGGAGAGAAAAGAAAGAATGGTGATGTTTAGTGGAGGAAGGAAAGAGAGAGAGAGAGAGAGGGGAATGAGGGGATGAAAGGGGAAAAAATGGAAAGGGATGAGGGTGGAGGTGCTAGGATGAGAAACAAAGGGGAAAATAAGAGGAAAAAACAGGTGGAAGGGAAGGAAAGAAGGAAAAGTCGAAGAGAATGTGAGGGGAGGAAGGAAGGAAGGAAGGAAAGCAGGAGGAGGAGGAGGAGGAGGAGGAGGAGGAGGAGGAGATGAGGGAGTTAAACGAAAGAAAGAATGAAGGTAGGTAAAAAGAAGAAGAGATGATTAAAGAGGAAAGTGGGGCGTATGAGAGAGAGAGAGAGAGAGAGAGAGAGAGAGAGAGAGAGAGAGAGAGAGAGAGAGAGAGAGAGAGAGAGAGAGAGAGAGAGAGAGAGAGAGAGACTTCTATCGGCTGCCTCCATTCACCTCCCCCCCACCCCCCCTTCAGTCCCTCTGTTGCAAAGAATTGGATGCTAGGTGACATTTGACTCTCACAGTATTGAGCGGGAGGGGGAAGAGGAGGGGAAAGTGAGGGAGGAAAGGGGGGGGTGAGGGGAAGAAGGGATGAGAGGTCCATATATTCACTTTCCTCTTTCATCATTCATCTCACGTCAAGATAGTTGTTCCCTCCTCCTCCTCCTCCTCCTCCTCCTCCTCCTCCTCCTCCTCCTCCTCCTCCTCTTCTTCTTCCTGGAACACCTCACCCTCCGTCCCCTCACTTCCCTCTTTTCCCCTCGTCTTTTCTTATCGTCTGTCCACATTTTCTGAATTTCTATACATATTTTCATCTTTTAATATACTACTACTACTACTACTGCTACTGTCTACTCTCTCTCTCTCTCTCTCTCTCTCTCTCTCTCTCTCTCTCTCTCTCTCTCTCTCTCTCTCTCTCTCTCTCTCTCTCTCTCTCTCTCTCTCATCCAACTTATCTCCATTTCCTTCTTCGCTGCCACACAAAATGGAAATGACGCTTTTAAAATAAGAAAACCCAACGTAAACAGTCTCGCTCCCTTGTCCCATCCCTTCCCTCCCCTTCCCTTCCCTTCCCTTCCCTTCCCTTCCCTTCCCTTCCCATCCCTTCCCTTCCCTTCCCCTTCCCCTCCCTTCCCCTCACCCACCCACGCCCACAGAACCTCGCTACACTGAACATGCAAAGGTTTCTCGTCCACTGACTGTATGTAGTAAGTATATACCAGTCTTTCTTCCCCTCCCTCTCCTCTCCCTCCTCCCTCTCTCCCCCCTTCACGGTCCTCTTCCCCTTGCTCTCCTGTCCCACGGCCCGACGGAGGGGAAAGTTGGGGTTGGGGGGGAGGCGTGAGGGAAAGAGGGAGCGTTGCAGCCCGAGAGAAAGTGGGTCGTGGAGGGGAAATGAATGTTTGCATCAGATGGTTGGTAGGTAGTCCGGGCGAGGCAGTGAAGGGAAAATTTCAACAATGACGTCATGGGTGAAGCTGCGTTGTGATTGGTTGACTATTTTTTTTTGTGGGTGTATATGTGTATGTGTATGTGTATGTATACGCCGTTATGTACGTACCCTGAACAGCCAATGGTTTTTCTCTCTCCTTCTCTCTCTCTCTCTATCTCTATCTTTCTCTTTTTCTCTTTATTTTTTTTGTTATGTATATTTCGATTTTTTTTTGAATATTTTTTTTGATGATCTATCTTGTTTCTTTTTCTTTTCCTTTTTCAATGTTTTTTTTTCCATTTTCGTTTAGCAAAAGTTCATTCATGTATTTCCAGCTTTGTTTTCTCTTTTTTTTTTTCTTCGTTTTTTTCTTCTTTCTTTCTTCGTTTTTT
>JAPQNM010002497.1:17500-42500 GCA_029783475.1 Metacarcinus magister | reverse complement strand
TCACTACTCCTTCACCTTACCTCACCTTCACCTAACACTCCTTCACCTTGCCTCACCTTCATTTTATACTACCTCACCTTGCCTCACCTTCACCTCTCACTCCTTCACCTTACCTCACCTTCACCTAACACTCCTTTACCTTACCTCACCTTGTTCACCTTCACTTCACATTCCTTCACCTCCTTCACCTTCACCTCACCTTCCCTGCCACGTCGTCCGCTGCTTCGTTGATTAATAGGAAACGGAAACAGGAATTGGAATGGTTGGTTGCTGTTATGGTATCAGTGTTTCCTGGTCTGATCCCCTTGGAGTGATACCCTGCTTCGATACCCTCCTCCCCTACCCCCCCTTCACCCCCTTCCTTAATGGGATTGCTTCTTATCTTCTTATCACACGCATGCCCTCGTCGCGTCCTTCCTCTTCTTCTTCTTTTATTTTTTTTTATTTATTCTATTTTTGTTTATTTTTATTTGTGTGGTGAAGTGCGTGTGTGTGTGTGTGTGTGTGTGTGTGTGTGTGTGTGTGTGTGTGTGTGTGTGTGTGTGTGTGTGTGTGTGGTTTAAAAAGACAAGACTATATATAAAAATGAAATAATTAGTTACATCAAGTCCTTTTTGTAAGACGAAAACACCTTTTATTATTTTTTTATCTCTCTCTTATTCTCTTTCTCTCTCCCTCTCCTTCCCCCCTCCCGCCCCACCATCCACCACCACCCCACAACCACACACCTGCCTCCTTCTTTGATCCCTTCGTAAAAATGAAAACACCACCCGAGATAATCTTCACACATTATGCAGGAAGATAACAAAACTCTCGAATACATTTAAAAGTTGTTTGTCAGGTCCTTCCAACAAGACCTTGAGGCGGACAACTTAACTTGGGGAAGGATAACGAAGAAACGGCGGGGCGAGGCGGGGTGGGGCGGGGTGAGGGTTGGAGGGAGTAAGATAAGTGAAGATACTGTAGGTTGGGGAGATTGAAATTAGACTGTGGGGCGTTGGGGAGGGATTAATTAAGAAGTTAGGGTATAATTATTGGGGTATTGGGTGAGGTAGTTAAGGGAAGGTAGGGTAGGGAGTGGAGGGCAGGTATTATAGTGAAGGGGAAGGCTAGGTGTGGTAGGGAGTGGAGTGACGAGGTGGAGGTGGAGCGGCACATGAAATACTAGCAACAAAGTGGAGGCAGTTGGTTCATGGCGTTATGGTGTCCCTGAAGCCTCGTTTGTGTTGGCTTCATTATGGCTCGTTGGCCCTCGACGCCCAGGTGGAGGAGGTGGAGGTGGAGGAGGAGGTGGAGGTAGGCAGGTGGAAAGGGTCCTGTTAATGTGGAGGCAGGCTGGGAGGTGCCGTTGTAGTGACGCCCAGGTGGAGGGGAGTGGAAGAGGTGGTGGTGGTAGGCAGGTGGAGGAAGGTTGTGAGGTGACGGTAAAATGAGTCAAAAACAGGTTAGGTTTCTTTATCTGGTTCTCTGGTTTGTGATGTGAACCTGTCTCTCATGTATTCCAAGGGGTTCGATGACTGTGTTTAAAAAATGTTCCCCTCTCTCATTCATTAATATGCATTGCCTTCCTTCCTTCCTTCCCTCTTATTGGATTCATAGCAGGAGGAATAAAGTAATGTTCTTGATGGGATGAAATTAAATGATTTGAAAATGGTCCGATATGATATTAATGTTCTGACTGGGTGTTATGGGCTGTGTGTGCTTGGTTAGGTTAGGTTAGGTTAGGGTAGGTTAGGGTAGGTTAGGTTAGGTTAGGTTAGGTTAGGTTAGGTTAGGTTAGGGTAGGTTAGGTTAGGGTAGGTTAGGTTAGGTTAGGTTAGGTTAGGTTAGGTTAGGTTAGGTTAGGGTAGCTTAGGTTAGGTTAGGTTAGGGTAGGTTAGGTTAGGTTAGGTTAGGTGTGTTGTGTGATAGTGTACAAGTGTGAGTGTTGTGTGTAAAGGTGTAGATGGACAGGTGTTGTGGGTGTGTGTGTTACCTGTGTTGTTAGGGCGTGTGTATGTGAGAGAGAGAGAGAGAGAGAGAGAGAGAGAGAGAGAGAGAGAGAGAGAGAGAGAGAGAGAGAGAGAGAGAGAGAGAGAGAGAGAGAGAGAGAGAGAGAGAGAGAGAGAGAGAGAATCACAATCTTTTCTGGTGATATATCTCTTCATTCCCTTTAGTTCCTCCCACCTCTCTCTCTTTCTCCCTCCCTTCCTCTTTCCCTTCCTATACCCAACTTTCCTTTCTTCCTTCTATCCTTCCATCCTTCTATCCTTCCTCCCTCCAATCCTCCTTCCCTCCCTCCCTCCCTCCCTCCCTCCCCTCCTATCACCTCGCTCCACAACACACCTGAGCCTCGCCTCTCAACTTGTCAGGATCGGAAGCCGTGATAGGGACTCAAAGAAGATAGGATGTTGATGTAAGGAAGGAAGTGGGAGCCATGAAGTGTGTGTGTGTGTGTGTGTGTGTGTGTGTGTGTGTGTGGGTGTGTGGGTTGGGGGATGGAAGGTAAGATCTTTATAGAGAATTGACAGAGAGAGAGAGAGAGAGAGAGAGAGAGAGAGAGAGAGAGAGAGAGAGAGAGAGAGAGAGAGAGAGAGAGAGAGAGAGAGAGAGAGAGAGAGTAAAATCAGGATAGCAGGTTGCAAAGGTGGAAGAATCGATAATATCCATGAATACACACACACACACACACACACACACACGGGGTGGGGGGTCATCTTCATGTATGTAATAGATTTCTTTCATGACCTTCTTGATGACCTACATGACCTTGGGGAGGAGGAGGAGGAGGACTAATGAGTGTAAGAAGGACAAGGAGGGAAAGGGGAGGGGAGGATAGGAAGAAAGATGGTAGGAATAACCTTGTCTTTTATCGTGTCCCTTCATCCTTCTCCTCCTCCTCCTCCTCCTCCTCCTCCTCCTCCTCCTCCTCCTCCTCCTCCTCCTCCTCAGTATGGGTCCCGCGGGTGAAGGGGTTAGGTCCTCGGGCTTTGATTGGCTCGTAGCGGGTGTGACGTCACTAGAAGGGTATTTATAGAATGTGGGTTCATTATTCCTGCGTATACGAAGAAAGGGAGGGAGGGAAGGAAGGATTCAGGAAGGAAGGAAGGGAGGGAAGGAGGGGAAGGGTGGATGGAGGATAAGTAGTGTGTTCTCCCTTCTCCCTTTTTCTTTCTGTTTTGGTCTCCTCCTCCTCCTCCTTTTCTTTGCTTTTCTATCTTACTCTTGTTCGTACTCAGTCTGTTGCACCTTATTTGATTGAGTGGACTCTCTGTTACCTGTTATTACTGTCCTCCTTTCCTTCCCTCTCCACTAATACTCCTCCCTTTACTACTACTGCTGACCGGCTAGCGTCTGGTGGAGGGACGGGTGGGTGGGTGGGGAGGAGCCTTCGTCTGTATTATTCTATCTCATACTAGTATTTATATTAACTTTGGTCTATAGTAAATCGATATCCTCGTCATAAATCAACACAATTTATATATAATTCTCTTCCTCTTCTTCTTATTCTTCTTTTTATTCATACTGGCAATTTAGTTTATAGAAAGACAATCGAACAGTTAAGTCAGGATTAAGAGTTCTAATGCTGTTTGATTGACCTTTGAGAGAGAGAGAGAGAGAGAGAGAGAGAGAGAGAGAGAGAGAGAGAGAGAGAGAGAGAGAGAGAGAGAGAGAGAGAGAGAGAGAGAGAGAGAGAGAGAGAGAGAGAGAGAACAAAAAAAAGAGAGAAAAAAGAGAAAGTACTACGCCGAGTCCCAAAACTGATCCTAACATGAAAGATCAAACTGAAACTCATCCTCTTCTATACACCAATGGAAGGAAGGACAAAACGAAGCCTCCTGATACTGGTACTGAAGACCTTTAGATAACCTCGCCTCGGCATGTGAGTCACCAATGTCTGTCTGTCTGTGTGTGTGTGTGTGTGTGTGTGTGTGTGTGTGTGTGTCTGTTTGTGGAAGTCGGAGTTATATGCCACAGCGATGGAGTGCTGAACCTAACCTAACCTAACCTAACCTAACCTAACCTAACCTAACCCAGCCACACTGACACTACTACTATCATTGAAATATTTCTTGGGGTTGTCAATCTTTTCCTTGTTGTTTTGCTATAGTGGAAGTTATAAGTGAATGAACCTGTTTTTATATTATGTTATTTATTTATATTTTTTGTTTATTTATTTATTTATTTATTTATTTATTTTGGTTTTTGGTTTTTGAGATCAATACTGCCTTCATCACTTCATCATTTTTATTTTTTTACTAACCAAGATAAATGAAAAAAAAACTACATTGGAAAGAAGAAAAAAAAAACTATATAAAACTCCTACCTAATTATTGTGCCCTAAAAGAAAAAAATGTAGTAATAGATTTCGTAAAGGAAAGACTAATTAAATCCCAGAGTTATTATAATACTCCTCTTAATTATAATAGGCGCCAGGTGTGTTGCTGTTTGTTCTTCTTTATGTTCTTTTGTGTTCCAGGAAAAAAGGTACATAGGCAGAGTGTTCCAAACTTTACTAATAACAAAGATGAAAGAGTAAAGATGGTAGTTAACTCTCGCATTAGTAAGTTGGACAGTTGTTAACCTCACACCACGACAACAACGAGACACATCCACAGCTCTCTCTTCCTCTTCCTTACACCTTTTAATTTCCCTATATTCCTAGCTAGTTTTCTCTTCCTCTTCTCTCTGTTGGTAAGTCAGTTGATAAATAATACTTACCTCAAAAGTGTATTACCTAATCTACCTTCCTTTCCGTTGTCACATCTATTAATTTCCTACATTCCTAGCCAGCTTTCTCTTCCTCTTTACTCTGTTGGTAAGTCAGTTGATAAATAATACTTATCTCAAGAGTGTATTGTACAATCTGCCTTCCTTTCCATCCTGTGATAACTTGCATATCTGATTCTGCCATTAGATTATGTTATCATCATCTTCCTGTTAGAGATTGTCTGAAGCAGGTGGTGTGGGTGTTGGTGTGGATGGGTAGGTGGGTGGGTGGGGAGGAGCCTTCTCACTGCTCTGTTCTGCACTTACACTTGTTTTGAAGGTCTGGTGTAGAGTGTATTTATATATGTAATAAGTTGATTAGTTTTCTTCTTTGTTCCTCCTCCTCCTCCTCCTCCTCCTCCTCCTCCTCCTCCTCCTCCCACCAGTGCCAATGGCTATGGAAGTAATTTATTTTCATTAAAAAATGTAATGCAGTACTTTTATTGCAGTGTCAAGCTCCATCAAGAGGATATGATAGGTATCAGTAACCCGCGTATACTCTAACACACGACGCGTTAACCCGTAAGGAACACATATAGTCAGAGTCTGTTTGATTACTCCTGTAGTGTACATAGCCTTCCTTTCACCTTCTTAAATGCTGCTGCATCAAGATAAGACTCACTGGATTTAGGTATATAGAGGCAGAAAACAATTCAATTTCCACCACTCGTTCGGTCATGACCGGCCGATCAAAATCTTCACTACTGACTCTGCTGTCACCAGTGCCAATGGCTATGGAAGTAATCTATTTTCATTAAAAAATGTAATGCAGTAATTTTATTGCAGTGTCAAGCTCCATCAAGAGAATATGATAGCTATCAGTAACCCGCGTATACTCTAACACACGACGCGTTAACCCGTAAGGAACACATATAGTCTTAACGTCCACGAATATTCTTGTAATGCCTGTTACAGCTCAAAGCAGTTAATAACTAAGCCTTACGACACGTTTAACCATCTTGCATACCCTCGTGGATGTGTAGAATTGATCTCAACATATGGTGTATCGTTCGGTCATGACCGGCCGATCAAAATCTTAACTACTGACTCTGTCACCGGTGCCAATGGCTATGGAAGTTATTTATTTTCATTAAAAAATGTAATGCAGTACTTTTATTGCAGTGTCAAGCTCCATCAAGAGGATATGATAGCTATCAGTAACCTGCGTATACTCCTACACACGATGCGTTAACCCGTAAGGAACACATATAGTCTTAACGTCCACGAATATTCTTGTAATGACTGTTACAGCTCAAAGCAGTTCATAACTAAGCCTTACGACACGTTTAACCATCTTGCAGACCCTCGTGGATGTGTAGAATTGACCTCAACATATGGTGTATTTTTGTCATTTTTTCTACTTCGGGAAATTTTTTGCAAAATTTTCTCTTCGATTTTGTTTTTTTTAAACTATGTTGTACATGGGAATAATGTAAGACTTTCAGCTTAGTTTCAGTTAATTTCACCAGAAACTTTTATTGCTATAATTGAATTTATTTGGGTTAAAAGAAATGATAAAATCAGTATGGTGGAACTAATACTTTACCAATGTTGATGGAAAAGATATCAGATATTCCTTATGAAATTACCAACTAATAAACAAAGCACTTTGTTCAATTAGTATCTTAGCTTAGAAGCTAATATTGTTTGTTTAATGATATCATTATTTTAGTAGATAACTATTTTTCATGAGATAGATACCGATCAAATATAACAAAGAGTTATGTTGTGAAATAATAAATATTTTTCTCCTCTTTTTAAACCCTATCCCATTCCAATCCTGCGTCTAGTTTCTTTTTTCATTATTTATAATCTACGTAATTTACGTGAGGACGTAATATATATTTTCTTAATATTGTGTTTATCAGTCCTTGTTACATACCATAAGGATCGGAAAGAGGTGCAGATTCTGAAGCATTGCTTGATAATTCAATAAGAGTAAAACGAAAGGAGTTACAGCTAGTTTAAGTAGAACATATGATGAAAACAAGATTTTATACACTATTTCAGGATGGCAGAGTCTGTTTGATTACTCCTGTAGTGTACATAATCTTCCTTTGACCTTCTTAAATGCTGCTGCATCAAGATAAGGCTCCCTAGAATTAGGTATATAGAGGCAGAAAACAATTCAATTCCCACCACTCGTTCGGTCATGACCGGCCGATCAAAATCTTCACTACTGACTCTGCTGTCACCGGTGCCAATGGCTATGGAAGTTATTTATTTTCATTAAAAAATGTAATGCAGTACTTTTATTGCAGTGTCAAGCTCCATCAAGAGGATATGATAGGTATCAGTAACCCGCGTATACTCTAACACACGACGCGTTAACCCGTAAGGAACACATATAGTCAGAGTCTGTTTGATTACTCCTGTAGTGTACATAGCCTTCCTTTCACCTTCTTAAATGCTGCTGCATCAAGATAAGACTCACTGGATTTAGGTATATAGAGGCAGAAAACAATTCAATTTCCACCACTCGTTCGGTCATGACCGGCCGATCAAAATCTTCACTACTGACTCTGCTGTCACCAGTGCCAATGGCTATGGAAGTAATCTATTTTCATTAAAAAATGTAATGCAGTAATTTTATTGCAGTGTCAAGCTCCATCAAGAGAATATGATAGCTATCAGTAACCCGCGTATACTCTAACACACGACGCGTTAACCCGTAAGGAACACATATAGTCTTAACGTCCACGAATATTCTTGTAATGCCTGTTACAGCTCAAAGCAGTTAATAACTAAGCCTTACGACACGTTTAACCATCTTGCATACCCTCGTGGATGTGTAGAATTGATCTCAACATATGGTGTATCGTTCGGTCATGACCGGCCGATCAAAATCTTAGCTACTGACTCTGTCACCGGTGCCAATGGCTATGGAAGTTATTTATTTTCATTAAAAAATGTAATGCAGTACTTTTATTGCAGTGTCAAGCTCCATCAAGAGGATATGATAGCTATCAGTAACCTGCGTATAATCCTACACATGACGCGTTAACCCGTAAGGAACACATATAGTCTTAACGTCAACGAATATTCTTGTAATGACTGTTACAGCTCAAAGCAGTTCATAACTAAGCCTTACGACACGTTTAACCATCTTGCAGACCCTCGTGGATGTGTAGAATTGACCTCAACATATGGTGTATTTTTGTCATTTTTTCTACTTCGGGAAATTTTTTGCAAAATTTTCTCTTCGATTTTGTTTTTTTTAAACTATGTTGTACATGGGAATAATGTAAGACTTTCAGCTTAGTTTCAGTTAATTTCACCAGAAACTTTTATTGCTATAATTGAATTTATTTGGGTTAAAAGAAATGATAAAATCAGTATGGTGGAACTAATACTTTACCAATGTTGATGGAAAAGATATCAGATATTCCTTATGAAATTACCAACTAATAAACAAAGCACTTTGTTCAATTAGTATCTTAGCTTAGAAGCTAATATTGTTTGTTTAATGATATCATTATTTTAGTAGATAACTATTTTTCATGAGATAGATACCGATCAAATATAACAAAGAGTTATGTTGTGAAATAATAAATATTTTTCTCCTCTTTTTAAACCCTATCCCATTCCAATCCTGCGTCTAGTTTCTTTTTTCATTATTTATAATCTACGTAATTTACGTGAGGACGTAATATATATTTTCTTAATATTGTGTTTATCAGTCCTTGTTACATACCATAAGGATCGGAAAGAGGTGCAGATTCTGAAGCATTGCTTGATAATTCAATAAGAGTAAAATGAAAGGAGTTACAGCTAGTTTAAGTAGAACATATGATGAAAACAAGATTTTATACACTATTTCAGGATGGCAGAGTCTGTTTGATTACTCCTGTAGTGTACATAGCCTTCCTTTCACCTTCTTAAATGCTGCTGCATCAAGATAAGGCTCCCTAGAATTAGGTATATAGAGGCAGAAAACAATTCAATTCCCACCACTCGTTCGGTCAAGACCGGCCGATCAAAATCTTCACTACTGACTCTGCTGTCACCGGTGCCAATGGCTATGGAAGTTATTTATTTTCATTAAAAAATGTAATGCAGTACTTTTATTGCAGTGTCAAGCTCCATCAAGAGGATATGATAGGTATCAGTAACCTGCGTATACTCTAACACACGACGCGTTAACCCGTAAGGAACACATATAGTCAGAGTCTGTTTGATTACTCCTGTAGTGTACATAGCCTTCCTTTCACCTTCTTAAATGCTGCTGCATCAAGATAAGACTCACTGGATTTAGATATATAGAGGCAGAAAACAATTCAATTTCCACCACTTGTTCGGTCATGACCGGCCGATCAAAATCTTCACTACTGACTCTGCTGTCACCGGTGCCAATGGCTATGGAAGTAATCTATTTTCATTAAAAAATGTAATGCAGTAATTTTATTGCAGTGTCAAGCTCCATCAAGAGAATATGATAGCTATCAGTAACCCGCGTATACTCTAACACACGACGCGTTAACCCGTAAGGAACACATATAGTCTTAACGTCCACGAATATTCTTGTAATGCCTGTTACAGCTCAAAGCAGTTAATAACTAAGCCTTACGACACGTTTAACCATCTTGCATACCCTCGTGGATGTGTAGAATTGATCTCAACATATGGTGTATCGTTCGGTCATGACCGGCCGATCAAAATCTTAACTACTGACTCTGTCACCGGTGCCAATGGCTATGGAAGTTATTTATTTTCATTAAAAAATGTAATGCAGTACTTTTATTGCAGTGTCAAGCTCCATCAAGAGGATATGATAGCTATCAGTAACCTGCGTATACTCCTACACACGACGCGTTAACCCGTAAGGAACACATATAGTCTTAACGTCCACGAATATTCTTGTAATGACTGTTACAGCTCAAAGCAGTTCATAACTAAGCCTTATGACACGTTTAACCATCTTGCAGACCCTTGTGGATGTGTAGAATTGACCTCAACATATGGTGTATTTTTGTCATTTTTTCTACTTCGGGAAATTTTTTGCAAAATTTTCTCTTCGATTTTGTTTTTTTTAAACTATGTTGTACATGGGAATAATGTAAGACTTTCAGCTTAGTTTCAGTTAATTTCACCAGAAACTTTTATTGCTATAATTGAATTTATTTGGGTTAAAAGAAATGATAAAATCAGTATGGTGGAACTAATACTTTACCAATGTTGATGGAAAATATATCAGATATTCCTTATGAAATTACCAACTAATAAACAAAGCACTTTGTTCAATTAGTATCTTAGCTTAGAAGCTAATATTGTTTGTTTAATGATATCATTATTTTAGTAGATAACTATTTTTCATGAGATAGATACCGATCAAATATAACAAAGAGTTATGTTGTGAAATTATAAATATTTTTCTCCTCTTTTTAAACCCTATCCCATTCCAATCCTGCGTCTAGTTTCTTTTTTCATTATTTATAATCTACGTAATTTACGTGAGGACGTAATATATATTTTCTTAATATTGTGTTTATCAGTCCTTGTTACATACCATAAGGATCGGAAAGAGGTGCAGATTCTGAAGCATTGCTTGATAATTCAATAAGAGTAAAATGAAAGGAGTTACAGCTAGTTTAAGTAGAACATATGATGAAAACAAGATTTTATACACTATTTCAGGATGGCAGAGTCTGTTTGATTACTCCTGTAGTGTACATAGCCTTCCTTTCACCTTCTTAAATGCTGCTGCATTAAGATAAGGCTCACTAGAATTAGGTATATAGAGGCAGAAAACAATTCAATTTCCACCACTCGTTCGGTCATGACCGGCCGATCAAAATCTTCACTACTGACTCTGCTGTCACCGGTGCCAATGGCTATGGAAGTAATTTATTTTCATTAAAAAATGTAATGCAGTAATTTTATTGCAGTGTCAAGCTCCATCAAGAGAATATGATAGCTATCAGTAACCCGCGTATACTCTAACACACGACGCGTTAACCCGTAAGGCACTTCTTTTTCAATCGGATCGTTAACGTTTGGAACTCCCTGCCCGCCAATGTCGTCGACAGTAAAACAATTGCTACGTTCAAAAATAGACTTGACAAATATTTAGTAGCAAATAAACAACTAAAATACTATCCGTTAACGTAGCAAACTTTGAGTAAGTTCATCCTGATGTACCTAACTTACGAAATGTCGATTCAAAAGACGTCGCTAGTGGCCTGACATCGCTTGCCAGGAAGTAGTGGTAGCAGTAGTGGTAGTGACAGTCTGGTCTTGGTTGGCCTTCCTTTCCCTGCCAGCCATGGCTGGGGAGAGAAGCCTTCACCCTTACTATCCTGTATCCTTCACTCTAGAGTAGATAGTGTAGTCTCACAAACAGCCTCGTAAGGGCCAGCAGGCCTGTTGTTGTTTGTTCTTCCTATGTGTCCTATGTGTTCCTCCTCCTTCTTATTATTATGTTCACACTCATCAAACGTTTCTCAAGGTCATATGTATCTTTCTAATTAACTTCTAAGCTCATCTCTCTCTCTCTCTCTCTCTCTCTCTCTCTCTCTCTCTCTCTCTCTCTCTCTCTCTCTCTCTCTCTCTCTCTCTCTCTCTCTCTCTCTCTCGGCTGCAAGTTTTCCATCTCATTTTCTCATCATGTCATTCTTCTTCCTCGTTTTCCTTATTCCATCTTTACTCTTGTTGCTCATTCCTCCAACTTTCCTCTCTCTCTTTTTCTCAGACACCTTCATCTTCTTCCTCCATTTCCTTCCTCCATACCTCCAACCACCCCAACTTTCTCCTCTCTCTTCCTTCCTTCCTTCCTTCCTTCCTTCCTTCCTTCCTTCCTTCCTTCCTTCCTTCCTTCGTTCGTTCCTCCCATGTTTATCGTTTTTCTTCCTTCACATCTGTCCTTCGTCCGTGCTAACGTTCGCTTTTTTTCTTCTCTCTCTCTCTCTCTCTCTCTCTCTCTCTCTCTCTCTCTCTCTCTCTCTCTCTCTCTCTCTCTCTCTCTCTCTCTCTCTCTCTCTCTCAGATTTTATGTTCTTTCTTCAATTTCATTCTTGCATCCTGCCTTCCATCCATCCTTCCTCTTCCTCCTCTCTTCTTCTTCTCCTCTTCGTCGTCGTCCTTCTCCTCCTCCTCCTCGCAGTTTCCTTCTTCCATTTCTCTTTCTTCTCCAAACTTTTACTTTCCTCCATTTCAATCTCCTATCTTCCTCCTCCTCCTCCTCCTCCTCCTCCTCCTCCTCCTCCTCCTCCTCCTCCTCCTCCTCCTCCTCTTCCTCGTTTGAGCCATCCATTGCAAGGCTGAGTAACTCTGTAAGGTGGGTGTGGCCGGTGTGCTATCGTAAGCCTCTTCCCTTCTTCACCCCCCCCCCACCGTAGCGATAACACAGGCCTCCTCCTCCTCCTCCTCCTCCTCCTCCTCCTCCTCCTCCTCCTCCTCCTCCAGTAGGAAGATGACGTGGCGACGCTGAGGGTGTGTGGAGGTAGTGGCGGTGGTGGTGGTGGTTTTGTATAATTCATGGTGGCCTTTTGTCAAATGAACCTACCTCTCTCTCTCTCTCTCTCTCTCTCTCTCTCTCTCTCTCTCTCTCTCTCTCTCTCTCTCTCTCTCTCTCTCTCTCTCTTTCTCTTTCTCTTTCTCTTTCTCTTTTTCTCTATCCCACGAATCATCTGTTCTCATTAGCACGTCACGCTACCGCTGTCCCACGCAATGTCATTCTTCTCTCCCTGTGTGACGTATGAACGAGGGGGTCAGCGGCCTTTTAACCACCTGCACCCCTTCCTTCACCTGGTGGCGCCCGGCAAGGTGGTGGTGGTGGTGGTAGTAGTGGTGGTGGTGGTGTTGAGGCAGGTAATGGTCCGCTAGCACCACCCAGGGAGGAATCAGGGTGGTAGTGTTGCTTCCCCAGGGACTGCTAAGGCTAAACTGTTCTGGGTCCGGTTAGTCCTTCCTTGAGTCCCCTAGTGTTGCATCCTTCTATGTCCCTAATCTTGCCTGCCTTGCTTTGTTTGACTTTGTTTTTCTTTGTTTTTCTTTGTTGTGTTGCTTCACGTATACGCCTTCAGGTCCTGGCGGTCATGTCATGTCTTTCTCTTTCTGTTTGTGTTGCATTGTGTATTGATGTTTCATGGTTGGTTGTCTTCCTTCAAAGTTGTAACTGATTTTTTTCCTCCACTTGTGTGTGTTGGGAATATATGATTACGATTACGAAGACATAACTTTCTGGAGATGTTTCCTGTGTTATGAATTGATAGATTGATAACGTTTACGGTCGAATAAAACAAATGAGTGGTATTTTTCCTCAAAGACCATTCAGTTTTCCAGGTTATAGTCAGTCTCTTGCCGCATCTCCTGGTCGTGGCAAGGTAAGAAAGAAAACACGGTACAATTGGGTCTCGTATACTGCCTAGAGGGTCTTATACATTACATTTATACTCCTGGTCTCGAGGGTTCAAACTGAGTGACTTGACAAACTTAATGAAATAACAACATAAGAAGTGTCCACTGAAGGCAAGCGGAGGATATGTTTGTGTATGAGTTTCTGTGTGTGTGTGTGTGTGTGTGTGTGTGTGTGTGTGTGTGTGTGTGTGTGTGTGTGTGTGTGTGTGTGTGTGTGTGTGCCCTCCAGGTGAACGAGTCGTGTGTTTGGTAAGGCTCAACACAACATTATGAAGCTTTCCCGAGTTTCACTTCTGTCTTTTCTATCTCATTGCCTTAGAGAGTTTTTCTTGTTGCCTCTCTTTCTTTCTCTCTCTCTCTCTCATTCTTTCTTTTTTGTCTATCTCGTTTGCCTTTACTTCCTGCCGCCAAATTAGTGCCTCGAAAGGGAAGAAAAAAAAACCTCTTTCTCTCTCTCTGGATAAAACCTTTTGCGCCCAATGTTTATCTTCTGAACCTTCGGGAGGGCGTCCATTAGTGTGTGTGTGTGTGTGTGTGTGTGTGTGTGTGTGTGTGTGTGTGTGTGTGTGTGTGTGTGTGTGTGTGTGTGTGTGGCAGGGTCAGGAGATGAAGTGGTTCCTGGGTGTAGGTGGAGGAGGGAGGAGAAGGGTCAGCGGTGGCAGTGGTGGTGGTCGAGGCTACGATGGTGTTGGAAGAGGAGGAAGAGGAGGAAAGGCACCGCTCTCCTGGATTTTCTTGTTGAAGACGCACGACCAGTGAAATACGACCCTCGGGAGCCGTAACAGCCACTCGCCAGGGTAATATAGGTCGTGGAAAATCTCGTTGGAGGAGGAGGAGGAGGAAGGAGGAAGGAGGAAGGAGGAGGAGGAGATATTTCAGCTTATCATTGCAATTTTTCTCAAAGACTTCAGGAAATCCAATATATATTTTTTACATTTATGTTTTACTAAGAAGTATTTTTATTTATGTACGTATACGTATGTTTAGGCAAGGCTTTCATGTGTGTGTGTGTGTGTGTGTGTGTGTGTGTGTGTGTGTGTGTGTGTGTGTGTGTGTGTGTGTGTGTGTGTGTGTGTGTGTGTGTGGGCGTTGTGGTATTTTACGATATTCTTTCTCATGTTCTTTGCCTTCTATTCCTCATACATTCTTTTCTCTTTTTTTTCCTTTCATCGTAATGCCTTGCTTGTCTTCCTCAGATCCTCGCGTTTCTTGTTTCTGTGTTTCGCTCTTTCTCTTTTCCTTATATTTGACCTCATTTTTACCTTTCATTATTCCAATTTTTCCTCTATTCTTCGTTCACCATTTATTTATTCTTGCTTCTTCTTCTTTGTTTTATATTCTCTTTCATTCACTGTTCTATCTACCTCTCCACTAGTCCACCTTACGCTCCACTGCTCCACCTACTTCTGTACTCTTCCTTGATATCCTCTCTAACCAATCCACACCAAAAATTATAACTCATTTTTCTAATCCACAAAAATCTCTCCATCCGCTTACTCAACTCATTCCTTCTCTCCACTATATTATGCCTCCACTCCTCCACTATTTCATCCACTACAAGGTCATCCAATCCACTACTCCATTTTCACTCTACACTCCACTTTCATCCCCACTCCTCGTCTCCATCCACTTAGCTCAGCCAGCGTCCCTGTTTCCCTCTCCCTTTACCACTCTCACTCTCCCCTTTGTGGTCCTCTCAATAATAATTCCCCCTCTTAACACTTCCTCTTCCCCTCTTCCTTTCTCTTGCCTCATGCCCTATCTCCTCACTTCACTCACCAGCCTGCTCCTCCTCTTCTTCTTCTTCTTCTTCCCCTTCCTCTTCCTCTTCCTCTTCCTCTTCCTCCTCCTCCTCCTCCTCCTCCTCCTCCTCCTCCTCCCATTCACGCTTCTTCATCATGCACGCTTTTCTAATTTTTTTGTCTGTGTGTGTGTGTGTGTGTGTGTGTGTGTGTGTGTGTGTGTGTGTGTGTGTGTGTGTGTGTGTGTGTGTGTGTGTGTTTCATGCCTCTATATTTTATTCAGCGACAATCTTACATTTTTTCTCTCTCTCTCTATCTCTCTTTCTTCCTTTTTATCTTTTTTTTATTTCTTTAATATTCATCTTCGTCATAATTCCTGTGGAGAAGGGAAGACACCGAGGGAAAGGAGGAGGAGGAGGAGGAGAAGGAGGAGGAAGAGGAAAAAAGAAGAAGAAAAAAGGGGAAATGACAGAGAATGAGATGACATAAATGAGGTGAGGGGATGCAATACAGGAATGTGAAATAGGAGATGAGGGAGACAAGGGAAGAAGATGATGATGATGGAGGAAGCAACAGAGAAACCAAGGAGGACAGGAATAAATGAAATAAAGATGCATCATTAAGAAAGGGAAGAAGAATGTGGGAAGGAGGAACCAGAGAGAAACAAGAAGAACAACAACAACAACAACAATAATATAGATGATGTAATATAATGCAAATAGGGGAGGAAAAATAAAAGAAATAAAAAGGAAAACAATTATTAAAGGATATAAAAAAAAAGGGAAGGGAAGAAATACATAAATGAAGCTAACTTTCTTTTTCTTTCTCTTTAATAAAATTTTTTCTCGTTAGATTCAGAGTAATTATAATTTTAGATAAACCAAGACCTTCTCCCTTCAGGCTGTCGAGGAGGAGGAGGAGGAGGAGGAGGAGGAGGAGGAGGAGGAGGAGGAGGAGGAGGAGGAGGAGGAGGAGGAGGAGGAGGAGGAGGAGAAGGAGAAGAAGAAGAAGAAGAAGAAGAAGAAGAAGACTAATGCCATTGCCTCCAGTGTCACTCAAAACTGTAATTCAAAAAGTCGGTTTTGCTCATATTATTGTTTACGGTTCTTATGTTTGCTTATTTTCAACGTTATATAACAAGAAAGCAAACTCATGATGTAGTTATATATATGTGTGTGTGTGTGTGTGTGTGTGTGTGTGTGTGTGTGTGTGTGTGTGTGTGTGTGTGTGTGTGTGTGTGTGTGGTGACGTCAGGATGTTAGTTAATAATGTGTTTCTTGTGTTTGTGTTCCAGGTATGTGTTGGAGGCTGAGAGTCGCCCGAGGAGGAGAGGCTGAGGACAGGTGGGTGAGGGGAAGGGGAAGGGAAAGGGGAAGGGGAAGGGGAAAGGTGACATTGGCAGGCGAGGTAAAGAAATAGAAGTGAGGAAGAGGAAGGAAAGGAAGGAGGGAAGGAAGGTGACATAACCATCATCACCTTCCATTTTTCCTTCCTCCTTGCCTGACTTTAGAAGATAGATCGCGCAACTGACAGAAAATATAGAAGAAAGATCGTGAAACCACCCGCCCATTCGCCATTCCGCTTGATGTGTTCTAACGACCGCCGCCCACCGCCCACACCACCCACCACCGCCCACACCACCCACCCACCCTTGTGCTTCCTACCCTTGTTATACACCGGTGTTTGGAGGTGAAAAAGGTGACGTGGCAGCCAGCACCTCGTCACTAATGCTATCTATCATGACGTTTTATTGTTGAAAGGTCACTCTTGCATGTAAGTCCGAAGGGAGAGTGTGGCTGCAGTGACGTAGGTAATGGTGATGCTGTGACCTTTGTACCTTGTGTCGTCTAAAGGCTATGATGACGTAGTTCAGACCTTTTTTTTATTTTTATTATTACGTGTTTTATTTATTGCCCTTGATACGGAAGTAAGCACCGCGGCAATGCTCCATCAAGCTTTGTCTTCTACGCACAGTGAGGTTGTAAAATGTATCTCGTTTAGGTAAGTTCATACGACGCAGTGCCGGTCCTGAAGGGAGACTGTGCTGGAGGAGGAGGAGGAGGAGGAGGAGGAGGAGGAGGAGGAGGAGGAGGAGGAGGAGGAGGAGGAGGAGGAGGAGGAGGAGGAGGAGGATTGAAACACTGAAACAAAGGAGTAAAGACGAAGAGTTGTAGTTAGAGATGCATGGTGCAGGAAACTAGGTATTACTTCTTTGTGTTCGACGGGAAACCTGAAATAATGAAGAGTGAGACTGTGGATTTCATGAAAGGCTGACACACACACACACACACACACACACACACACACACACACACACACACACACACACACACACACACACACACACACACACACACACACACATTTCTCTCATTTAAACTTATGTATTTTTAGAATGTATGTTTTCAGCTTATGGCTTCAATTTCAAATAAACCGATTAGTATTATTATCATTATTATTATTTTTGTTAGCTATTTATACGCGGGAAAAGGACGTTAAATCAGGGGAATATATATATGACCAACTTGTGATAATTGGAAAAACGAAAAAAGGTGATTATTATAGACGAATTTCCAGCAATCTGACAAAAAGTTAATATCATCGTTGAGATATGCGTGTTATCGGCTGGTGATGCACACGGTAATAATAACGCTATCAATGCCCTACTTGACTAGCGGTGAATGGGAAAATGTTATCATGTTATTCACTCTGACTCTGTATTGACCCCTGTATTGTACTTAAACACACGCTCTTTTCACCCCAACAAAACAGGGCCTAGTGTATGTATTAGGTTATGTTTCCGTGTATTGACATAGAACCACGTGCAATATTAACCAGTTCTTGCCTTGTTGATTAATATTTAGTGATTAATTTCAGCGTGATAGTGAAAAATATAGTAGTAGTAGTAGTAGTTGTTGTTGTAGTAGTAGTAGTAGTAGTAGTAGTAGTAGTAGTAGTAGTAGTAGTAGTAGTAGTAGTAGTAGTAGTAGTAGTAGTAGTAGTAATAGTAAGAAGTAGTAGTAGTAAAGCAACACTAACATTTCATTCGCCCCATAAAGACTTCGCTCCGACACTAAACACTACAAGGGCATGACATAAAAAAAACATTGTTAGACTCGCTGTTTCTCTCCCGGCTTGGTGTTTGTCCTTGAACTGACTGACTGACTGACTGACTAACTGACTGACTGACTGACTGACTGACTGACTGACTGACTGGCTGAGTGGCTAGCTGGATGACTGACTGGCGTGGATGACTGAATGGATGGCTGCTTCGGTTGGCTCTCTGACTGGTGAAATTAGTGACTGGGTGACTGACTGACTGACGTGCCCCATCACCCTCTAGCCAGTTACTGTAGAAGAGTGTTAGAGAGAGAGAGAGAGAGAGAGAGAGAGAGAGAGAGAGAGAGAGAGAGAGAGAGAGAGAGAGAGAGAGAGAGAGAGAGAGAGAGAGAGAGAGAGAGAGAGAGAGAGACTGTGTGTTGGTGGGATGAAAGGGAACACCCAAATGGACTTAGTAATGTGTGTGAGGGGAAAAAAAATAAAAGAAAGCGAAATGTGGTGAGGAAAAATAATGGTTGAGTCTGGATTATCACACCAAAAATATGGAAACTGGAAAAAACAAAAGTAAAAAGAAAATCACATGAAAAGGGATGAAATATTGAGGATGAAAATAAAAAGGGGAAAAAAAGAAGACAAATAAAGACAACAAAAAAAAATCAAAATGAGATAAACACAAATAAAATAAATAAACTAGAATAACACATGAAAGAAAGGGAAAAAAAAACAAAAACATGGGAAGGGCAACACTATGAAAAAAAAAACCAACCGAAATATATAAATAAAAAAAAAAAATAGAATGACAAATAAAAAGAACAGAATTACCATGTTTGAAAATAAGGAAAACAAAAGAAAATTCAAAATACAAAAAGATATATACATAAAATTCATACATAAATAAATAGATGAATGCAGGAGGAGGAGGAGGAGGAGGAGGAGGAGGAGGAGGAGGAGGAGGAGGAGGAGGAGGAGGAGGAGGAGGAGGAGGAGGAGGAGGAGGAGGAGGAAAGAAAAAAAGGGAGGCAGATGAAGAATGGATGAGGGGGGAGTGAAGATAAATGGAATGGAGGAAATAAAATAAAATTGAGAAGAATACGAATGAAAGGGAAATGGAGGAGCAGGAGGAAAAGGAGGAGGAGGAGGAGAAAGGAAGAAGAGGAGGAGAAAGAAGAAGAGGAGGAGGAGGATATAATGGCCACTGAAACGGGAACTGAAACAGAGAAGAAACATTTGGGAGAGAAAGAACAGAAACGATTAGAGAGAGAGAGAGAGAGAGAGAGAGAGAGAGAGAGAGAGAGAGAGAGAGAGAGAGAGAGAGAGAGAGAGAGAGAGAGAGAGAGAGAGAGAGAGATATGAAAATGAAAAACATGAAAAAATGAATGGCAAGTGGAGGGGGAGGAAAGGAGTGCGGCTGGAGAGGAGGAAAAGAAGGAGGAGGAGGAGGAGGAGGAGGGGAGGAGGAGGTTAGTTTGAAAGGAAGGGAGGAAGGGCGAGCAATCCTTGAGGTCGGTACTGAGTGGAGTTACAAGGGTACTGAAGGAGGAGGAGGAGGAGGAGGAGGAGGAGGAGGAGGAGGAGGAGGAGGAGGAGGAGGAGGAGGACCCTGAGGAAGAAGAGATGAGAGGTAGGTGGAGAAAACATGAAGAAAAGGACAAAAGAGAGAAAGAAAAAAAAAACAAGAATACCTAGAAATAAGTATAAATAGTGAAGAACTTATGAGACTAAGGAGAGAGAGAGAGAGGGAGAGGGAGAAGAAGAAGAAGAAGAAAGAGGAGGAGGAGAAGGAGGAGGAGGAGGAGGAGGGAAGGGCGTGGCGTAGCGGGGCGTGTCAGGATCTCTTAGGGCGGCGGCTCCTGTAGGCGGGGAGGAGTCTGCGCCTGCCTGCTTCTGCTCTCCCTCACGCCCACCACAGCCCACCAACAGCCCACCAGCCCCACCCAGCCGCCCGCCACTCACAGCCCAGCGGGAGGACGGGGATGTGGGTGGGCGGGAGGAGTGGGCGGAGAGAAGCTAGGGAAAGAGGTAGGGGAAGGGAGGGGAGAGGAGTGTTAGGAAGGGAAGGGGAGTGTAAGGATGGGGAAAGGAAGGGAAGGGGAGTGTAAGGATAGGGAAAGGAAGGGAAAGGGAAGTGTTAGGGAGAGGAAGGGTAATGTAAGGGAGGGGAAGGGAGAAGGAAAGTGTCAGGGAGGGGAAGGGAGTGTCAGGGAGGGGAAGGGAGTGTCAGGGAGGGGAAGGGAGTGTCAGGAAGGGTAAAGGAGTGCAAGTGAAGGGTATTGAGAGTTGGAAGAGGAATGTCAGATCGAAGTGTGTGGTAGCAGGTTGAGGCAAGGCAGCAGGTGGGTAGGTGGGTGGGTGGATGGATAGATGGATGGATGGCTGGATGGCACTGTAGGGAAGGAGGTACAAGGGGATGAGAGGGGAGACAAACACATATATATCTACTGACAAAGGCTGTGTAGAGGTGGAGGTCTGTGTGGTGTAGATATATTAGAAAGGAAGAGAAGGAAGCTATCATGTACTCCTCTTCTTCTTCCTACTACTACTACTACTACTACTACTACTACTACTACTACTACTACTACTACTACTACTACTTTTTTCAGAGAGATACAAAACAAGTGTCTTTCTTATAATTCTAAGAAGCGAGAGTAATCTAAGCTGCCTAGAGATGTGTTTGTGTGTGTGTGTGTGTGAGAGAGAGAGAGAGAGAGAGAGAGAGAGAGAGAGAGAGAGAGAGAGAGAGAGAGAGAGAGAGAGAGAGAGAGAGAGAGAGAGAGAGAGATGGGATTGGGGAAGGATGATGAAGAGAGGGACTTAGAAATGGAATGAACGAGGGAACGATGGAAAGAGGGAGTTTGGAAATTGATTTAGAGAGAGAGAGAGAGAGAGAGAGAGAGAGAGAGAGAGAGAGAGAGAGAGAGAGAGAGAGAGAGAGAGAGAGAGAGAAATAGTTCCCCTACCACCTCCACCTCCCAATGGCCTTCAGCCCCTTGTATTGATCAATCCTTAAGCTACCTCATACTCTGAACCCCTCCCCCCCCTGCCCCCCTGCCACCCTTAACCCCCTGCCGTACCCCTATCACACCCCTGCCGTACCCCCTGTTACACCCCTGCCGTTTCTCCCTTGGTATCGCTTCACCCTTATCTTCCTCTATACTCCCTCTATTTCCTCTCTCTCTCTCTCTCTCTCTCTCTCTCTCTCTCTCTCTCTCTCTCTCTCTCTCTCTCTCTCTCTCTCTAAATTGGGTTATTAATTCTTTTTTATCTTCATTCATTCTTCTTTCTCTTATCTTTTTTCTCCTCTTCCTCGTTCTTGTCTTCCTTCTTCTTCTTCTCTTTTTCTTCTTCCTCCTTTTCTCTTTCCTCTTCCTCTTTCTTCTTCTCCTCGTACTCTTGCTCTTCCTCTTCTTCCATTGTTTTTTTTTTTCTTTTCTCTTCTTCTTCTTCTTCTTCTTCTTCTTCTTCTTCTTCTTCTTCTTCTTCTTCGCCGCCTCCACGGTTATCATTTTTCCATTTTCTTATTCCTTATCAATTTCATATTTTTAAAGGAAGAATAAGCCTACAACCTTTTTTTGGGGGGCGTTACTCTCTCTCTCTCTCTCTCTCTCTCTCTCTCTCTCTCTCTCTCTCTCTCTCTCTCTCTCTCTAACGGATCATTGGTGGTGTTGTGTTTGCTTGTTCATGTATGTAAATATATATTTTTTTTATATCCTGTAAGTGTGGCTGGCTGTGGGTGATTCCTGTGGAGGGAAGAGGGGGGGAGGGGGAGGGGGAGGGGGGGCAGAAGCTATGTAGTTCAGTATGACCAACACAATTCACACTATCTAGCTCCTTCTTCTTCTTCTTCTTCTTTTTCTTCTTTTCTTCTTTTCTTCTTCTTCTTCTTTTCTTCTTCTTCTTCTTCTTCTTCTTCCTCCTTGCAGTCCAATCCTGTAATATCTTTGCCATTTTTCTCCCTGCGGCCGTATCTGTAAAGGTCAGATAAGGCCAAGGATACCGAGAGAGAGAGAGAGAGAGAGAGAGAGAGAGAGAGAGAGAGAGAGAGAGAGAGAGAGAGAGAGAGAGAGAGAGAGAGAGAGAGAGAGCTTACAAGACAACTTACTCATAAAAAGATAAAGTTTGCAACAGATGTTTCCAATCAGTTTTGTATAAAGGGATTCCCCGCTCTCTCTCTCTCTCTCTCTCTCTCTCTCTCTCTCTCTCTCTCTCTCTCTCTCTCTCTATCTATCTATCTATCTGACTATCTAACTCATTATAACTACTAGCTTTGTTCTCTCTCTCTCTCTCTCTCTCTCTCTCTCTCTCTCTCTCTCTCTCTAAAGGAAGAAAAGAAAAAATAAATTAAAGCGAGGAGCATCGTAAGGGTTTGCTGAAAGAAAATGATGGGGTACTTTTTTCTCTCTTTCCCTTCTCTTCCTCCTTTGTCATAGCAATTGTAGGGATGAATAAGAGGAAAAGAAATATGACTCAATTCTTTCTTTCCCGTTTCTCTCTCTCTCTCTCCCTGTCTTTCTCTTTCTCTCTCTCTCTCTCTCTCCAATAACGAAAGAAAATCACCGAGAGGAAGTAAAAGAGAAAGACTTATTCCTTCTTCTTCTATTTCTTTCTTTACTCCTCCTTTTTATCCTTCCCCAAGAAAGAGATTAAAAGGTTTAAGTGAAAAAATAGAGAAAAAATATTGCAAACTTGTGACTTTCTCTTCTTACGCGACGTGCTGTTGAGAGAGAGAGAGAGAGAGAGAGAGAGAGAGAGAGAGAGAGAGAGAGAGAGAGAGAGAGAGAGAGAGAGAGAGAGAGAGAGAGAGAGAGCATTAAGAGATTAGAGGTGAAGATTATTAATTTTTATTTTTGTATTGAAAGGACAAGTAATGTATATTGAAAGAAGGAAGAGAGAGGAGGGAAGGAATAAAGGAAGGAAGGAAGGAAGGAAGACATAAAACTAAAGGAGGAGAATTAATGAAGGAAGGAAGGAAAAAAAATATTGAAGGAAGGAAAGAAGGAAAAAAATCTTTGCTAGTTATAGGAAGAAAGTGAATTTTATCGAGAAGAAATTATTGTTATTATTTGAAAAGTTCGTGAATATTTGGGGATAAAAAGTTTGTGAATAATTAATGTATGTAGGTGAGAATTACCAAACTTAGATAATTACTCTCTCTCTCTCTCTCTCTCTCTCTCTCTCTCTCTCTCTCTCTCTCTCTCTCTCTCTCTCTCTCTCTCTCTCTCTCTCTCATATCCTTAAACACACAAAAAAAGTTAATAAAAAAATAGATTGGAAGAAAAAATGAGAAAAGGAAATAAAAAAGAGGAAAAAAATAATCTTCCCAACAATAAATAAATAAATAAATAAATAAATAATAATAAATAATAATAATAATAATAATAATAATAATAAGAAATACAAACAGATAAAGTGAATATAGTGAGAAAAAAATGATGATTATAATGATACAGATATAGTTCTTGTATAGGTCTTGTATGTTTTGGGGGGGGCGGTGTGGAGGAAAGGGGGGTGGGGGGGAGGGGGGAAGGGGCAGGTAAGCGATCGTTGTGAGGGTCAAGGTATTGGGGGGAGGGAGGGGTGGAGGGGGAGGGGCTGTAGGAATGGAGGTCAAAGGAGGGGGGGGGAGGGAGGGGGAGGGAAGGTATCAGTCTGACCTCTATGCTCTACTTTCCATCCTCTCTCTCTCTCTCTCTCTCCTTCTTCTCTCTCTTCCTCTTCCTTCTTCCCTCTCTTCCTCTTCCTTCTTCCCTTCCTCTCTCTCACTCCCTTCCTGCATTATTTTCCTCCCGTATGTTGTCTTCTCTCCATCTTTATCACGATTCTCACTTATTCCTCTTTCTTTCCTCCTCTTCCTTACATCCCTCTTCTTGTGACCTCTTGTTTCCCCTCCTCTCCTCTCCTCTCCTTGCCTTTCCTCTTATTTGTTTCCTTCTCGTCTCCCCTCTTCCTTCTTTCCTTCCTTTGAACTGATGCTTGTTGAATACTGACTTATTTAATTACTCTCTCTCTCTCTCTCTCTCTCTCTCTCTCTCTCTCTCTCTCTCTCTCTCTCTCTCTCTCTCTCTCTCTCTCTCTCTCTCTCTCTCTCTCTCTCTCTCTTCTCTTTCAAACTACCTGGCAACCTAGAGTCCAAATTGATGCCAGTTAGTAAATATTGCTCCTATTTTTAAGTGATCGTTTAATTGGGAACGATCTGAAACTTAAGTGAATAATTACACTGGCTGAGAGAGAGAGAGAGAGAGAGAGAGAGAGAGAGAGAGAGAGAGAGAGAGAGAGAGAGAGAGAGAGAGAGAGAGAGAGAGAGAGAGAGAGAGAGAGAGAGAGAGAGAGAGAGAGAGAGTTATTCACTTTCTTTATCCATTCATCCATCTGTCCTTCATCTTCTTCTGAGATCATCTTTCTGTCTGTCTGTCTTTCATCCTCTTTCTTTCTCTGTCTCTCTTTTTTTATGTGTGTGTGTGTGTGTGTGTGTGTGTGTGTGTGTGTGTGTGTGTGTGTGTGTGTGTGTGTGTGTGTGTGTGTGTGTTCTTGAGGGGATGGATGACCTAGATTAACTCTCCTGACCTTGAATGGGGCGGGGCTGGAGCGGCGGTTGGGTGGGTGGGCTGGGGGGATGGGCGGGGTGGTGGTGGTGGTGGGTGGGGTGTGTGGCAGCAGCGGCGTCACACACCCAACTCCGCCCACTTTGCCCCACCCATTGACGATGCCACACCCCCACCCACACCCACACCCACCAACACCCCACACACCCCCACACACCCCTACTGTCACCCCCAACACACTCCCATACCCCTAACACCTTTTCACCCTCACCCCCACACCCTCACCCCTACACACCCTCACCCTCACCCCTACACACCCCCACACCCATTTAAACGCAACTTAGCATCGCCTCCTCACACCGCCCCGCCCCGCCCTGTCTTGCCCCGCCTTCAGATCAGGCAAGCAAGGAAACGAGAGAAAGGAAAGTAATGGGATGATTAGGGGAATAAGATAGGAAGAAGAAGGAGGAGGAGGAGGAGGAGGAGGAAAATAGGAGGAGTAGGTTAAACAACATCATTCTTTGTCTCGATTTTCTTGATCTATCTATTCTCTCT
>JAPQNM010002497.1:0-10000 GCA_029783475.1 Metacarcinus magister | reverse complement strand
GACCCAACGAGGCTGTCCGTGTAGCTACATTACTACTAAATATTTACTTGATAGAGACAAAAAGACAGCAAAGTGGAAGGCTCCTCCCCACCCACCCCTCCCTCCTGGCCAAGCTGTGTGTGTGTGTGTGTGTGTGTGTGTGTGTGTGTGTGTGTGTGTGTGTGTGTGTGTGTGTGTGTGTGTGTTAGATATCAAAACAACAACAAAAAGTCTACACAAAAATTCCTGAAAAAACGTCATATTAAAAAAAAAATAATCAAACCCGCTAGTGATCAGTTTTGAATCTTGTGTTTTGAGAATTAACCGATTAAACCTTGAATATAGATATTTTTTTTATTCAAATGTTTTCACAGGTATAGGAAAAAAAACATATAAGATGAATAAACGAAACTGAACAAAATGCAAAAAATAAATGAAGAGCAAATGCAATGTTTTTCTGGATATAAAATAGATATAAAAAGGATAAAAAAAAAAGTGAAAGAGAAACATTATCTACCGTATGACGAGTTGATACTATCTTACCTGTTTTTCCACCTGTTCACCTATAACACAGAACACATCAAACCATAACCAATTAACCTGTTATTTACCTGTTATTTATCCTACCTATCACTCTACGCTGCCTCCCTTCAGTGTTACCTCAAGAACGTATTTACAGGGAGGCTAACGCGCTGTCAGACTGCATTCTAACTCTATAAGGCGAGATAAGATAAGATAAGATAAGATAAGATAAGGTTAGGTTAGGTTAGATTAGAGGGATGGCAATATACTTTTCTAATACGTTCGGGTGTCAGGGTAGGTTAGGTAAGGTAAGGTAAGGTAAGATAAAGTTAGTTTAGGTTAGGTTAGGTTAGGTTAGGTTAGGTTAGGTTAGGTTAGGTTAGGTTAGGTTAGGTTAGGTTAAGTTAAGTTAGGTTAGGTTAGGTTAGGTTAGGTTAGGTTAGGTTAGGTTAGGTTAAGTTAAGTTAGGTTAGGTCAGGTTAGGTTAGGTTAGGTTAAGTTAGGTTAGGTTAGGTTAGGTCAGGTTAGGTTAGGTTAGGTTAGGTTAGGTTGTGTTTTTCTCCTACGTTGGCCGTGGAGGTGGTAAGGAAGGGTGACGGAGGTGTAACTAAGGGTGATTGACCGAACGTAGCACTGTTGACCCGGTTTTGGGCTGCACAGGTGTTTGGATACAGGTGGATACAGGTGTGTGTGTGAGTGAGGGGGAGCACAGGTGTATAATATTTCAACACCACACACACTCACCCACCACCACCACCACCACCCAATACCTTCATCCCTTCAAAAAGATTCCTCCACTTATATCCTTGACCTCCACTATTGTTCAACTCATCCAGGCCTTAAGAGGTGAGGAGAAATATTAGTGTATTACCCTCTTGCAGTATTTTAAAAGGTCCCCTGGCGTTTGAGAGAGAGAGAGAGAGAGAGAGAGAGAGAGAGAGAGAGAGAGAGAGAGAGAGAGAGAGAGAGGGAGAGAGGGAGAGATGGTGATGGTAGTTGTGTTTTGTGGTGTTGATGGTGTTGATGGTGTTGAAGTGTAGTTAAGCTTGTTACGAGAAGGATAATAATCGTTTCCAGAAGGGTAAGACGGTGATGGAGGGAAGCGATGAGACGAGGTGGGGGTGATGATGAGGGGAAAGGGGAGGGAGGGAGGGAGGGATGCAGTGAGGGAGAAGAGAGGGGAAATGAGGCGTATAGTTTCTCAGAGTTAAAACCGATAGCCCTTTTTCTTTTCTTCTCTCTCTCTCTCTCTCTCTCTCTCTCTCTCTCTCTCTCTCTCTCTCTCTCTCTCTCTCTCTCTCTCTCTTTCTTGGTATTATTTTTACATATATTTAGACGTGGTCCGGTAAATTTTTGAGTGTGCTCGATATAACAACTTTATTTATCGCTGCCCCGCCCCGCCCAGCCCCGCCCAGTCCCGCCCCGCCCCCCTCCCCGCCCCGCCTCCCTCACACACACACACACACACACACACACACGATAACCCCGCACACGCCTAACCTTAAATCCCGTCTGAGGTAATATGGGAAGGGGTGGAGCGGAAAGGATTGTGTGGGGGGTGGAGGGGAAAGGAAGTGTGTGTGTGTGTGTGTGTGTGGGGGCAGCATGTCTTCCCTCCCTCCCTCCTTCCCTCCATGCATCCCTCCCCTCTCTTTCCCTACCCACCCTCCCTCCCTCCTTCCTTCCTTCCCCTCACTGTGATGAAAGACGCCTGACAAAACACTTCTTCGATAAACTTGATACCTAATGTCTTGAGGAGGCAGGCAGCAAGGTGTTCCTCATCACTCTTTCCCTTCACCCTCGCCTGGCAGCCCCGGGGCGGGTTTATTTTCGCGATTACACGGGTCTGCAGGACGTATAATCTTGTTGAAGAGGCTGGCTGACTTGAAGTAGGGAGAGGAAGGCAGGGAAGGAGGGAGGAGAGGAGAGGACGTGCAGGGACGTTAGAACAGCAGCTATGTGTCACGTCTCCTGCCCCGCCTGAGTGACAACCATAAGGGAGGAACACAACACGTTTATGAAAGAGTAGGAACAAAGGTTTGCCTCGCAGGGGTGTCCTAGGGAGTGCAGGAGGAGACAGGCGGTGCAAGGAAAAGTGGATAGGTAGGTAGTAAGAGAGATAATAAAATAAAGAGAGATAAAGAAAGAAAGAAAGGAAGAAAGTGTGGATTGAAGCGAGGAGTGTGAGGTTAGGTTAGGTTAGGTTAGGTTAGGTTAGGTTAGGTTAGGTTAGGTTAGGTTAGGTAGGTATGTGTGTGTATGTGTGTGTGTGTGTGTCGTGTTGGCAGCAGGTGTCTGAAGCGCTCACCTGCTCGTCTCGCCCCTAATTAACGTGAGTGTGTACCGCGCCACTAGTCAATTACCTGAGCTTAGAGCATCGTTACCTTGGCGTTCACCTCACCTTCTCGTCCACATCATTTCCTTGCCCAACTTTTTTTTTTTCCTCACACCAGCTGGGAATATATAGACACTTTCCTTTTTTTTTTCCTCTTCCTTTCCTCATGAACCTGTAGTAGTAGAGAGTTAGTTAGTTATCAGGAGGTACGAGACTCAGGTCGATGCATGATATAGGTAGTATAAGATAAGACCGTAGTGATAAGATAAGATAGTAAAGAGAAATAGAGAGATGGAGATAGAAGATAGAGATTCCAGTGTTTTTTTTCTCTCTCTCTCTCTCATTCTGTCATCACCTGTTACGAAAATAAGATATAAAAAGAGAGAGAGAGAGATTTCAGTCTTCTCTCTCTCTCTCTCTCTCTCTCTCTCTCTCTCTCTCTCTCTCTCTCTCTCTCTCTCTCTCTCTCCGTGTCTTCAGAACCTCAAGGCACTGAATAATGGAGACGTGAGTGAAGTTTTCAAGGTGAGCAAACGAGGGGACGCGAGGGGACGGCTGATGTGAGAGAGAGAGAGAGAGAGAGAGAGAGAGAGAGAGAGAGAGAGAGAGAGAGAGAGAGAGAGAGAGAGAGAGAGAGAGAGAGAGAGATAGTCATACAAAAAATTGACAAACTGACTGACTGATCCATTAACTGACTGATCGTTGGATTGACTGATTAATTGACAGTACTTAAATAAATTGACAGAGTAACAAATTGACTGACACCTACACACACACACACACACACACACACACACACACACACACACACACACACACACACACACACACACACACACACTTTGTTTTTTTTTTATATATATATTTTTTATTAGGTTGGAGATTAGTTTTCTTTGTCAACTGTGTGTGTGTGTGTGTGTGTGTGTGTGTGTGTGTGTGTGTGTGTGTGTGTGTGTGTGTGTGTGTGTGTGTGTGTGTTATAAATTCTTGTCGTCGTCCTTCACGTCATCTCGCTCTCTATTAAAACTTTCAATTCATAAACCTAAACTTTCCCCTCACTCTCCCTCTTTCCCCCCCCGCCCCCCCCACTTTCCCTTCCCTTCTTTCCTTCTTTCCCTCATTCCCTCCTTTCTTCACCTTACCTCTCTTTCATCACTTCTTCCATCTCCTCTTCTCATCCATCTTTCTTCCACTCACTTTCTCTTATTCTCTCCTATCCCCTCATCTTCTCTCCCCTTTAGAGAGAGAGAAAAGAGAGAGAAAAAAAAAGTGAAATAAAGAGATAGATAGGTGTAGCGTCACTTTACTTCCCTCGTCTTATATCTCCTCTCCTCTTCCCTCCCTCTCCTCCCTCCTCTTCCCTCCCTCTCCTCCCTCCTCCCCTCACTTTCCTCTCCCCTCTCCTAAAGGTTTTCTTCACGGTATAACTTCTCAGCATCCTTGGGAAGTTACACCTTGTTAGCAAATTATTCCTTTCTCAGGTTACTACTCTTCCCTCACCCCTGACCCTGCTCCCCCCCCCCTACCCTCCCCTGCCCTGCCCTGCCCTGCCCCTTCCTTGTCCTCACCTCTGACCCTCCTCTCCCATCCCCTGCCCTGCCTCTCCCCTGCCAAGCTATTCATCCTCACCCTACTGCTCTCTCTGCCACGCCTCTAGAGTGAGTTACCCTTGTCGCGTGTCTGGGAGAGAGAGAGAGAGAGAGAGAGAGAGAGAGAGAGAGAGAGAGAGAGAGAGAGAGAGAGAGAGAGAGAGAGAGAGAGAGAGAGAGAGAGAGAGAATTTGTAAAGGGATTGGTCAAATAAATTAATAAGGAGAAGCTCACTGCCACCTTAACCCTTACACTGCCGTCTACAGCAATTGCTGTAAACCAAATTATTAATTGTAGCGACAAATTGGCAACTACCGGGCATGCAAGCATTAACCACGCCCCTTTTCAAACCAGTCACACCCCATCTGTATATATATATATATATATATATATATATATATATATATATATATATATATATATATATATATATATATATATTAAATTTTTTTTTATATTAGATATATATATTAATTATATTAGATATATATATATATATATATTAAAAATTAATTTTTTTTATATTAGATATATATATATATATATATATATATATATATATATATATATATATATATATATATATATATATATATATTTATCATTTTTATCATCAATGTTTATTTTTATCATCAATGTTTATTTTTATCATCAATATTTATTTGTATCATTAATATTTATTTTTATCATCATTATTTATTTTTATCATTATTTATTTTTATCATTATTATTTATTTTTATCATTATTATTTATTTTTATCATTATTATTTATTTTTATCATTATTATTTATTTTTATCATTATTATTTATTTATATCATTATTATTTATTTTTATCATTAATATTTATTTTTATCATTAATATTTATTTTCTATCATTAATATTTATTTTTATCATTAGTATTTATTTTTATCATTAATATTTATTTTTATCATTAATATTTATTTTTATCATTAATATTTATATTTAGCATTAATATTTATTTTTAGCATTAATATTTATTTTTAGCATTAATATTTATTTTTATCATTATTATTTATTTTTATCATTAATATTTATTTTTATCATTAATATTTATTTTTATCATTAATATTTATTTTTATCATTATTATTTATTTTTATCATTAATATTTATTTGTATCATTAATATTTATTTTTATCATTAATATTTATTTTTATCATTAATATTTATTTTTATCATTAATATTTATTTTTATCATTAATATTTATTTTTTATCATTAATATTTATTTTTATCATTAATATTTATTTTTATCATTAATATTTATTTTTATCATTAATATTTATTTTTATCATTATATTTATTTTTATCATTAATATTTATTTTTATCATTAATATTTATTTTTATTATTAATATTTATTTTTATCATTAATATTTATTTTTATCATTAGTATTTATTTTTATTTGTATTTATTTTTATCATTAGTATTTATTTTCATCATTAGTATTTATTTTTATCATTATTATTTATTTTTATCATTAATATTTATTTTTATCATTAATATTTATTTTTATCATTAATATTTATTTTTATCATTAATATTTATTTTTATCATTAATATTTATTTTTATCATTAATATTTATTTTTATCATTAATATTTATTTTTATCATTAATATTTATTTTTATCATTAATATTTATTTTTATCATTAATATTTATTTTTATCATTAATATTTATTTTTATCATTATATTTATTTTTATCATTAATATTTATTTTTATCATTAATATTTATTTTTATCATTAATATTTATTTTTATCATTAATATTTATTTTTATCATTAATATTTATTTTTATCATTAATATTTATTTTTATCATTAATATTTATTTTTATCATTAATATTTATTTTTATCATTAATATTTATTTTTATCATTAATATTTATTTTTATCATTAATATTTATTTTTATCATTAATATTTATTTTTATCATTAATATTTATTTTTATCATTAATATTTATTTTTATGCATTAATATTTATTTTTATCATTAATATTTATTTTTATCATTAATATTTATTTTTATCATTATTATTTATTTTTATCATTAATATTTATTTTTATCATTAATATTTATTTTTATCATTAATATTTATTTTTATCATTAATATTTATTTTTATCATTAATATTTATTTTTATCATTAATATTTATTTTTATCATTAATATTTATTTTTATCATTAATATTTATTTTTATCATTAATATTTATTTTTATCATTAATATTTATTTTTATCATTAATATTTATTTTTATCATTAATATTTATTTTTATCATTAATATTTATTTTTATCATTAATATTTATTTTTATCATTAATATTTATTTTTATCATTAATATTTATTTTTATCATTAATATTTATTTTTATCATCAATATTTATTTTTATCATTAATATTTATTTTTATCATTAATATTTATTTTTATCATTAATATTTATTTTTATCATTATTATTTATTTTTATCATTAATATTTATTTTTATCATCAATATTTATTTTTATCATTAATATTTATTTTTATCATCAATATTTATTTTTATCATTATTATTTATTTTTATCATTATTATTTATTTTTATCATTATAATTTATTTTTATCATTAATATTTATTTTTATCATTAATATTTATTTTTATCATTAATATTTATTTTTAACATTAATATTTATTTTTATCATTAATATTTATTTTTATCATTATTATTTATTTTTATCATTAATATTTATTTTTATCATTAATATTATTTTTATCATCAATATTTATTTTTATCATTAATATTTATTTTTATCATTAATATTGATTTTTATCATCAATATTTATTTTTATCATTAATATTTATTTTTATCATTAATATTTATTTTTATCATTAATATTTATTTTTATCATTAATATTTATTTTTATCATTAATATTTATTTTTATCATTAATATTATTTTTATCATTAATATTTATTTTTATCATTAATATTTATTTTTATCATCAATATTTATTTTTATCATTAATATTTATTTTTATCATTAATATTTATTTTTATCATTAATATTTATTTTTATCATTAATATTTATTTTTATCATTAATATTTATTTTTATCATTATTATTTATTTTTATCATTAATATTTATTTTTATCATCAATATTTATTTTTATCATTAATATTTATTTTTATCATTAATATTTATTTTTATCATCAATATTTATTTTTATCATTAATATTTATTTTTACCATTAATATTTATTTTTATCATTAATATTTATTTTTATCATTAATATTTATTTTTATCATTAATATTTATTTTTATCATCAATATTTATTTTTATCATTAATATTTATTTTTATCATTAATATTTATTTTTATCATCAATATTTATTTTTATCATTAATATTTATTTTTATCATCAATATTTATTTTTATCATTAATATTTATTTTTATCATCAATATTTATTTTTATCATTAATATTTATTTTTATCATTATTATTTATTTTTATCATTAATATTTATTTTTATCATCAATATTTATTTTTACCATTAATATTTATTTTTATCATTAATATTTATTTTTATCATTAATATTTATTTTTATCATTAATATTTATTTTTATCATTAATATTTATTTTTATCATTAATATTTATTTTTATCATTAATATTTATTTTTATCATTAATATTTATTTTTATCATTAATATTTATTTTTATCATTAATATTTATTTTTATCATTAATATTTATTTTTATCATTAATATTTATTTTTATCATTAATATTTATTTTTATCATTAATATTTATTTTTATCATCAATATTTATTTTTATCATTAATATTTATTTTTATCATTAATATTTATTTTTATCATTAATATTTATTTTTATCATTAATATTTATTTTTATCATTAATATTTATTTTTATCATTAATATTTATTTTTATCATTAATATTTATTTTTATCATCAATATTTATTTTTATCATTAATATTTATTTTTATCATTAATATTTATTTTTATCATTAATATTTATTTTTATCATTAATATTTATTTTTATCATTAATATTTATTTTTATCATTATATTTATTTTTATCATTAATATTTATTTTTATCATAATATTTATTTTTATCATTAATATTTATTTTTATCATTAATATTTATTTTTATCATTAATATTTATTTTTATCATTAATATTTATTTTTATCATTAATATTTATTTTTATCATTATATTTATTTTTATCATTAATATTTATTTTTATCATTAATATTTATTTTTATCATTAATATTTATTTTTATCATTAATATTTATTTTTATCATTATATTTATTTTTACCATTAATATTTATTTTTATCATTAATATTTATTTTTATCATCATATTTATTTTTATCATTAATATTTATTTTTATCATTAATATTATTTTTATCATTAATATTTATTTTTATCATTAATATTTATTTTTATCATTAATATTTATTTTATCATTAATATTTATTTTTATCATTAATATTTATTTTTATCATTAATATTTATTTTTATCATAATATTTATTTTTATCATTATATTATTTTATCATTAATATTTATTTTTATCATTAATATTTATTTTTATCATCAATATTTATTTTTATCATTAATATTTATTTTTATCATCAATATTTATTTTTATCATTAATATTTATTTTTATCATTAATATTTATTTTTATCATTAATATTTATTTTTATCATTATTATTTATTTTTATCACTAATATTTATTTTTATCATTAATATTTATTTTTATCATTAATATTTATTTTTATCATTAATATTTATTTTTATCATTAATATTTATTTTTACCATTAATATTTATTTTTATCATTAATATTTATTTTTATCATTAATATTTATTTTTATCATCAATATTTATTTTTATCATTAATATTTATTTTTATCATCAATATTTATTTTTATCATTAATATTTATTTTTATCATTAATATTTATTTTTATCATCAATATTTATTTTTATCATTAATATTTATTTTTATCATCAATATTTATTTTTATCATTAATATTTATTTTTATCATCAATATTTATTTTTATCATTAATATTTATTTTTATCATTATTATTTATTTTTATCATTAATATTTATTTTTATCATCAATATTTATTTTTACCATTAATATTTATTTTTACCATTAATATTTATTTTTATCATTAATATTTATTTTTATCATCAATATTTATTTTTATCATTAATATTTATTTTTATCATCAATATTTATTTTTATCATTATTATTTATTTTTATCATTAATATTTATTTTTATCATCAATATTTATTTTTATCATTAATATTTATTTTTATCATCAATATTTATTTTTACCATTAATATTTATTATTACCATTAATATTTATTTTTATCATTAATATTTATTTTTATCATCAATATTTATTTTTATCATTAATATTTATTTTTATCATCAATATTTATTTTTATCATTATTATTTATTTTTATCATTAATATTTATTTTTATCATCAATATTTATTTTTATCATTAATATTTATTTTATCATCA
>JAPQNM010002496.1:47500-50000 GCA_029783475.1 Metacarcinus magister | reverse complement strand
GAGGAAAGCAGAATAGAAGGAAAAGATAAAAATAAAAAAAATATAGTAGTATTGCTGTATTGCCGGAAAGAAATGAGCGAAAAAAAAAATCTGTGAAGCGATGAAAAAATGTGAAGAAGAAAAGAAGGAGTAAGTAAAATACAAAACACTGATAGAAGGAAGGAAGGTAGGAAGAAAAAGAAAGGAAAGGAAGGAAGGAAGAGTGAAGATAATGAATAAAAATTGAAGGAAGGAAGGAAGGAAAGAAGGAAGAGAATTTTGATAGATCGAGAAGAAGATGGGAAGGTGAAGGCAGGAGTTTAAGAGGGAGGGAAGAAGGGAGGGAAGGATGGAGGGAGAGAAGAAGGGAGGGAGGGTAAGAGGAAGAAGATAGATATGACGGAGGGAAGTTAGGGGAAAGGGAAGGAGAGAGGAAGGAGAGGAAGAAGAAAGGAGGGAGGTAAGAATGGAGAAAGGGAAAGAAAGGAGGAAAGGATGGAAGGAATGAAGAAGGTAGGGAAGGAGAGAGGGAAGGAGAGAGGGGGAGAAGGAGGGAGGATATTGCCAACTAAGATCAACAAGAGGCTCGGGACTCCACCTCATCGACTCAACACGACAGACACACTGGTGGGCGTGTCCTTCTCTTCCTCTTTTTTGGAAATGGCGGGAAGTGGGATGGATCTGAGCCTCCTACGAGTGTTTACCAGGTGAGGGAGAAGGAGGGAAGGAGGGAAGGAAGGAAGGAAGGAAGGAGGTGAAGTGAAGAGAAGAACAAGGATTGGTAGAGAATAAGGGAGGAGAGCTGAAAGGAGTATTGAGAGAGAGAGAGAGAGAGAGAGAGAGAGAGATGAGACGAGAGATGAGAAGGAGAGAGAGAACGAGAGCGGAGAGAGAGAGAGAGAGAGAGAGAGAGAGGAGAGAGCATTTCCTCCTTTCTCAAGACTTATTGCTTTAGGTTGAGGAAACTGAGTCATGTTTGTTCGTCTTTTCTGTTGTTCTTCTACGTTTTATTTACTTTGTTTTAATGATCTGTCTCTTTCCTTCTCATCATCATCCTCCTTCTTCTTCTTCTTCTTCTTCTTCTTCTTCTTCTTCTTCTTCTTCTTCTTCTTCTTCTTCTTCTTCCTTTCCTTTTATATATACTTATTCAATGTTGTAGTGTCTTTGTTTCTCATATCTTCATCCTACTTTTTTTTTCTCCTCTTTCTTTTCTTTGTCTATCTTCTTGATTCTTTGTATTTTGTGTTTACATTATTATCACGAGTCCTATGTCATAATCTTCTCATTTTGGTTCCCTTTCCTTCCTTTCTTTCATTTCTTTCTTCCTTCCTTCCTTCATTCCTATTTTTTTTTCTTATTATCTCTTTCTTTTCGGTCTTCCTTGTCTGTTTTTTTTTCTTTCGCCCTCTTTCTCTCTCTCTCTCTCTCTCTCTCTCTCTCTCTCTCTCTCTCTCTCTCTCTCTCTCTCTCTCTCTCTCTCTCTCTCTCTCTCTCTCTCTCTCTCTCTCTCTCTCTCTCTCTCTCTCTCCTGTCTCTACGCTGCAGTTTTACGTAAGAACTTCTAGACGAAGAAACTTGGTTTGGAAACTTAAAAGAGAAGGAAGAGGGAGGTTTGAGGCTCTGAAGAGGAGTGAGGAAGTCTTGTACAGGACAGAAAGGACTTGAGAGAGAAGGAATAGTGCCTTGGAGGAAGGTTAAGGAAGGTTGGATGGCAGGCCCGGAAGATGCTGAAGAAGTTTGGATTGTTCTAAGGATTTCAAACGAGTGAGACGGTAAAAAAGAATGGAATGAAAATATTTAGAAGATCATTGATGTTATTGTTTGGAAATGGGAGTAAATGTGTTTGGATGGAAGGTTACGCGAAGGGAAGGTCTGTGAAGGTGTTAAGGAACTTTTTTCGAAGGTATGGAATAAATAGCTGTGAAGATTTCCAAAAATAAAAAAGGTGAAGGAAAAAAAAATGAAGGTCAGTGAGTGATATTTAAATTTTGTAGATTAACGAAGATTGTGAAAAGACAGGAAAGAAGTGAGTGGTTACTGAATATGAGGAAGGGAAAAGCAAGGGTTGTAAGAAAGGGAAAGAAGGGTGATGGAATACAAGGACGCGGGGAAGGAATGGTGTCAAGGGGTGGAGAAGAAAGGCCACTGATGGTGTGAGTGGAACCTAAGGGTGGATGTACCTCACCAGGATAAGCCAAGGGTACTCCACGCATAGAAAATGAAGGGGAAAAAAATTACAGTAACGTTAAAAAAAAAAAAATTAAAAAAGAAAGTACTCCAGCATTGAACGCCTCGCTACTACGCCTACAGCCTCACCGAAAGAAACACGAACTACGTAGATACGAAACACGATCCTGGAATATAAATAAGATACAGTAAAACGAAGAATCCGTTGAGAAAGAAAAATATATACAAAAAAACACATATTTTCTGTGTTATATGTAGAGAGGAAAAATATATGATATCTAGTGAATCATAAGAACGAAAGAGTAATTAGACAAAGTGAAAAGTAGAAACAAAA
>JAPQNM010002496.1:42500-45000 GCA_029783475.1 Metacarcinus magister | reverse complement strand
GTCTGGGGCGGCGAGCGTGGTGCCGCAAGGTGAAAGTCTGCCATCGATCATCATAATATATCAGCCGCTGGCGTCACGGATAGCAGCGTTGTATTATCCACCTGGTCTGGGCTTTCAGTGTGATTTAATAGCGGAGAGAACCCAATTGAGGCTGTTTGTGGCGGGTTTCCACTTTCAGACCCAGGAGACGTGGAAGGGACGGGATGAGAGACTTCCAGGACCCTCTCACATAGTTCCCCTTCTCAGCCTGGCTCTGTTCCTGACGGCCTCTCAGATAGCGTGGTGCCTGGCGTGTGGTGAATATGTTGGTGGTTGTGTTGGTGGCGGGTGGTGATTGTGGTGGGGGTTGTGGTGGTAGTGGTTATGTCGTGGTTGTAGTGTGGTGGGCGTGGTAGCGTTTGTATTGAGTGGAAGTGATGAATTGCGTGCTTTGAGGCGGCGTGGGAGGAACAAGTACAAGGAGGCACGCGAGATATAGAATCGAGGCGCGTCTGGGCTATTTGTTGTAGTGTGAGAGGTGGAGTGATTCAAGCAGAGCACACACACACACACACACACACACACACACACACACACACACACACACACACACACACACACACACACACACACACACACACACACATACACACACATATCAGGGTAGCATGCAATATTCGTGTGTGTATGTCTGGTTTTGCAATCGTATGAAATGCCGACATCTTCCTCCTCCTCCTCCTCCTCCTCCTCCTCCTCCTCCTCTAAGGCACAGCTGACGCCAGAGGACAGTTCTGAATCTGCCCGACAACTCTCCCTAACTCTCCACAACCACCGTCATCTGGTCTAAACTGACCTGAAACACACACACCACACACACACACACACACACACACACACACACACACACAGACACACACACACACACACACAGAGGCGGCATTATCGTCTTCTCTTATCCAGTCTTGGCTCTTTTCGTCAAAACATCCGTAGTACAATCTTCTCCTCCACGCCCAACCCCCCCCTTGTGCTTCACTCGTACCCTCCTGTCACGTCGTCCCCTTCCCTCTCCTCCCTTCCCCTCTCTTCCCCTCCCTTCCCTCCCCTACCAGCATCATGTCACACCCTCCCCTCCCTCCTTGCCTCCTGCTCACCCTCACGTCACCTCTCAATTCACATTACTTAAGATTCGTAAAGTAATATATTTTTACTAATGTATTTCTATCTTACGTTGGTTACTCTCTGTTTCTAGTGATCAGTTCCCGTGTAAAACAATCGCTAACCAAGCTATGTGAGTTAACAAGCAGCTATTAAACATATTACTTTTACAAACAAACACGGTTATACTATAATAACCATATAATTATTCTGAATAACAAAACACACATCAATTTATACACCCAACAAACACAATTATATTATTAATTTCTACCATCGACACATACATACTCTCTCTCTCTCTCTCTCTCTCTCTCTCTCTCTCTCTCTCTCTCTCTCTCTCTCTCTCTCTCTCTCTCTCTCTCTCTCTCTCTCTCTCTCTCTCTCTCACACACACACACACACACACACACACACACACACACACACACACACACACACACACACACACACACACACACACACACACACACACACACACACACATACACACATTAAAACCAAACACCACTCGTACTCTTTCCATAATCAAGCAACAGCTGCACTATGTCCCCACAACACCACCACCACCACCACCACCACCACCACCATCACCATCACCATCACCACCACCACCACCACCACCACCACCACCACACCATCTAGCTTATGACAAATGGCCGCCCTAACCAAGCACCACACACAGTACGAAGGGAGGGGACACTGACTACACCCACTTCCTAACACACTCGCGTTGACCACGTAACCGGAAACCCAGAGAAGTGCAAATTAACCCCAAGACAAAGTAGTGTGGCTTTTCTCAGTCTCCAAGGACATGACTGCCTGCCTGCCTGCCTGCCTCTCTTCCCACCTTCCCTGCCCTGCACTTACCTTTGAAACCCTTGCAATATAGCAGAAAGTGTTAGGGTCTTGTCTCTTCTGCACACGAAGGCCTGTTTAAGGACTTGCATTTTTGCTCGCTTTCCTTCTCTGTCTTGCCCGTCTTTTGGGAGAGAAGGAGTGGCCGTTATCTTGAGAGGGAGAGGCTAGCCATTGTTTCTGAGGGAAGGGCGGGCGCCACCGTGGGAGTGCGTGTGATTAGCATGCAGTGGACGGCGCGGGTGGGAGGAGGACGGGGAAGGAGGAGAAGGAAAGAAGGGATGAAATGGAGGAACTAAGAAGATTTAGCAATACTGAGAGAGAGAGAGAGAGAGAGAGAGAGAGAGAGAGAGAGAGAGAGAGAGAGAGAGAGAGAGAGAGAGAGAGAGAGAGAGAGAGAGAGAGAGACAGGGGTACTTTAGTGATCAGTGTAATCATCCATTTCCTTGTCTCAATTTGTTCACAGCGATACAGCACACACACACACACACACACACACACACACACA
>JAPQNM010002496.1:17500-37500 GCA_029783475.1 Metacarcinus magister | reverse complement strand
TCAGGTGGCGTCTCGTAGCCAATCACCAGCCTTCCCGCCTTAAGTGCACACCTGTCAACCAATGAGAAAGCTGCTTCTAAGGCCGATCAGGGTTTCTCAGCCAATCAGGAAGCGTAACTGTCTCGTTAAGGGTCCAGCTCGGTAATGTTGGTGATCACGTGACGTTGATTTGGGGATGCAAGGAGGAGGAAGAAAACGAAGGAGGGAAGGAGGGAAGAAGGGAGGAAGGGAAGGAGGGAGGTAAAGGGGGGAGGGAGGGAGGAGAAAATGAGTATGTTATCAGTGTAGTGTAAAATTTGCGTGAAAATATATAATAGTAGAGAAGAATGATGAAGAAAAGGGACGCAAGTGCATATTTCTCTCTCTCTCTCTCTCTCTCTCTCTCTCTCTCTCTCTCTCTCTCTCTCTCTCTCTCTCTCTCTCTCTCTCTCTCTCTCTCTCTCTCTCTCACTCTCTCTCTCTTTTCTCTGTTATTATTTATTTCTTATATTTTAAGTTTACGTTTGGAAGGGAGTGAGTGAGTGAATTTTGTCGTTAGCTTTTTTTTCATATTTCTAAGTTACCTAAGCCATATTCTCTCTCTCTCTCTCTCTCTCTCTCTCTCTCTCTCTCTCTCTCTCTCTCTCTTCTCTCTCTCTCTCTCTCTCTCTCTCTCTCTTCCCCCCTTTCTCTTCACGCTCCAAGTATTCCTGTCTGCCCCGCCTCTCATATTTTCAAACCAGCGATGATTCTCTTCCTTCTTTCTCTATTGTCTTAAATGTCATCTTTGTTTTGGTAATTGTTATGTCTATTATTATTATTATCATTGTAGTAGTAATGGTGGTAGGAGTAGTAGTAATTGTGGTGGTAAGAGTAGTAGTAGTAGTAGTAGTAGTAGTATTGTTATTATTGTTGTGTTGTTGTTGTCGTCACCACTATTATTATTATTATTATTATTATTATTATTATTATTATTATCATTATTATTATTATTATTATCATTACTATTTCTATTATAATTTTATAGTAATCATTATTATCATCATTATTGTTATTTTATTTATTCTATTGTTGGACCTCCTCTTTTTCCGTTTTCCTTCTCTCGTTCTTTTTCTTCTTCTTCTTCACCATTATGTTTCCCAATTACTCCTACGTCATTGTATCTTCATTAACATAACTCATCCTCCACCGCCTCCTCCTCCTCCTCCTCCTCCTCCTCCTCCTCCTCCTCCTCCTCCTCCTCCTCCTCCTCCTCCTCCTCCTCCTCCTCCTCCATTGTTTGTGTTCGGCCAAAATGTTAAGGTCGTGTCGGGTCGGAGCACAGCCCAGGTCGGACATGGCTCAATGCCAAGCGTCAGGTCACTCCCAGGGCCCAGGTCACATTGAGGTCACAGGTCACGGGGGAGCTGCAGCGTGACCTCCGAGTGTTGGATGGGCTGCTCGTCCTCGCCTCTGGAACACACAACTGGTTTTCATTCTTTCTGGTTCCGGGTTTCGTTCTGTTCGCCTACATTTCCTCCTCCTCCTCCTCCTCCTCCTCCTCCTCCTCTCCTCCTCCTCCTCCTCCTCCACCACCACCTAGACTAAAACCGCTACACTTTGAATGAGTCAAGGCGTGAAGAGGTTATTCTGTGCCCTACAAAATGAGTGTCAAGATGAATATAATATTATACCACTGAATGTAAGCTGCAGGAGAGTAACGTGTAGTGTGGACAGCCTTTATATGTTTACCATTTAGCAAGGATTCGTGTAATTTGTACTCTGAATATTATAGACAAAACACGATCTTTGTAGCAGGATAATGAAGGTCTATGTTATCTTTCCCATTACTTTGTCTTATAATTAACTGCCTTTCCCTTCCCTTGTGTCTGCCTCAGTAAAGTGATCCAAGGAGTCCACTCGTGTCTCCTTATACTCCGTTATGTCTACTGGAACACTGATTTTTTCTAACAAATAATATAAACTTTCATCACCTACACTTGGTTTTTGATAAGGAATAATAATGAAATGGATGTATGTTGTTATAATTCTTTACAAATATAAGAAATTTAACATCATTTTCATAAACAACGTGGTTCATGGTTTCATTCCCTAAACAGTACACGTCCTTGGAAGTCATTATTTCTCGTCCCTGAATTATTAGTTGTCATCCTTCAGTGTTTTCATGTTACGTACACTGTCATTTGCATTGTGATTTGCATTATTACTCGCCGTCGTATTTACACTATTACTCCAACTCTTACTTCCACCCTTACTTCCATTATCATTTGCATTAAACCTGTTGAGGAGGAAGACAATGACATCACCGAAACGTTTGTGGGAAAAAGAGACAGCGACCAACCCACCTTGCTGGTCGCTCTACTGGCGCCTGAGGGGAGCAGCGTGTCCTTGGGGGCTTGGTAGCTGAGATACTGTAGTGATGGTGAGGACAGGGGAGCAGGGGGTGGATGGGTGGGGGGTTAGTAAGGCTAGGGTGAGGCAGGGGCGGGTGGGCAGTAAGTCACAAAACATTGGAAAATTTCTAGCTATTTTCTTGGGGTCGTTTATCAGGCGAAGCGGAGTCCTTTCTGATACTGGGGCTTTGGGGCGTGTGTGTCTGTGCCTGAGTGCCAAGCCTTGCATCCTGACGAAGGGCTGCGTCGCCTGTGCCCGAAGGAGGAAGTGATGGGCGTGAGGGATGCTCGGATAGGAAGGACAACACTTAAGGAGTTTGTGGAAGTGAATGAAAAGAGAGAGAAAGAAAATCATGTGAATTGAGAGGAGTGACTATGCAAAGTGAAAAGATGATAAGGAAGGTTCGTTTTCTTTTAATGTTTTGTTGCGTTTATTTTATTTTTTATGTTGAGTGTGTTTGTAAATGAGGTTGTGGTTAGTGTGGTCAGTCTTGGCACCTCTTGCCTCACCGCTTCTTGTCTTTTCTTCCTCATGCTTCTCACACACACTTCTCCCTCATACTTTTCACTTATGCTTAACTTTTTTAAATTCTCGTATATATTCTCCCTTATACTTTTCGCTCATACTTCTCCCACTCATTCTTCACCCTCCTTCTTCTTCCTTAAGACTCCATCCTCACACTCAACAGTCATCACGTTTCTCACACACACACACACACACTCAAGCCTCAATCCTAGTTTTCTAAGAAGTTTCGCCTTACAATCAATCGGTCACACGTTCGCTCTGCCTCACCCCTCACGTCTACCCTCATTATATACTTCAACTCTCCTCCTTCCCTCCCTCCTTCCCTCCTTCCCTCCCCACCTTCCTTCCCTCCCTCCGTGCCCTTCTCTTTCTATTCCCCCTCCACTTAACGTCTTACTTCCTGTCCTCTTTTTCTTCTCTCCCTTCTCGTGCTTCCTAACCTTTTTCTTATTCGCGTTTAGAAATAGAAAAGTATGAACTTACGCAGCAATAGACACAACAACAACAACAACAACAACAACAACAACAACAACAACAACAACAACAACAACAACAACAACAACAACAACAAACAACAACAACACACACACACTACTACTACTACTACTACTACTACTACTACTACTACTACTACTACTACTACTACTACTACTACTACTACTACTACTACTACTACTACTACTACTACTACTACTACTGATGATGATGATGATGATGATGGTAATATTAATAAGCATATCTTGGTGTGTGTAACCTTCGTTGGGGGAGTCCGTAGCCTTCGCCCTTGAGCGTGTGGTTAATTATTCATCAACTTACTATACAAGGCCACTACAGCGTCCAGGTGCGAGAGAGAGAGAGAGAGAGAGAGAGAGAGAGAGAGAGAGAGAGAGAGAGAGAGAGAGAGAGAGAGAGAGAGAGAGAGAGAGAGAGAGAAAAAAAAAGAGAAAGAGAAAGAGAGAGAGAGAGCTTCCCTAGCGTCCCAGTAGTAGCGTTATGACAGCCCCATTCTCCCTCCCCTCCGCCGCGGGACCTCGAATATATAGCAGCCTATTTTCGCACTTCTTAGATTAGCTCCCACTGTGGCCGGGGCGTGAGGAGCGAGAGGAGGGCCGGAGAGGGTCATTTATCGGGTAGGGGAGCTGCTCCGACCAAGGGGAAAGAGGGGAAAAGGGAGGGCCAGGCTAAGGGGCGCGACATCACCAAGTAGTGTGGGACTGTTGATAGAGAACCACAGACGTGATTCTAGAAATGAGTCGCAGGAGCCTCGCGTCGCGGCCCCGTTGAGGCGTGAGGCGTGAGGCGTGAGGCGGCAGCTGAAGGGCGGCGGTAAGCGTCAGACCAACAGAGAAAGATATATATTTACTTAACTTTTCCACTACGTTTCAGGATTAATTATTGACTTTCGCGTCATTAGAAATTACAGATCAAAGTCATTAAGGCCTTAAGTGATAATAGAAGAGTGGCCATTAGTATTATTAGTAGACAAATAGTTAAAAAATAATATTAGCAGTTTCTTTTACACTTTACAAAGACTTAACACGCTTACCAATACTATAATATCAGAATAAACTTAAAATAAAAAAATACATTCATCTTATTCCAATTGTTTATACAGTATGCGTTGGAAGTTGAAAGTTGAAAGTAAAAGGCTTTGTTTTCCGCTGAAGGAACACAGACGGTGGTGGGGTTGAGGCGCGTCGTGTAAGTTGTCTTTGAGGGATTCTGTTACGTCTTGTGGCAGCGAAAACTTGCCAATGTTGACATAGTAGTGGTGAGATGCGTGGCAGCTGATCCTCCTCCTGCTTTTATACCTTCAGTTGGAATGTTTGAAAGACGAACAAAAAAAGAAGGGAAAGCAAGGGTAAGAGGGACAAGGAGGGCGATCAAGAGTAGCAGTAACAGGGAGAAGGAAAAGAATAAATGTTTGAGAGACTATTAGTGTGTTTTTGCAGACTGGTTGTGGGTGGAATGGTGGTTTTGTGATGAAGCTGTGGTGGATAGTGTGGTTATTGTGGTGTGGTCAGGTTTAGGTAAGAGTGCTGGTGGTGGTACTGACGGCAAGGCGATGGTGGTGGTGGTGGTGGTGGGACGGTGTGTTTGTGGTCATGGTGTTGTGGTGACGGCGGTGTGTGTTGCATTATATGGGAGATTATGATAGAACACATAGTAACATTACCCCCCCCCTCCCCCACACCCACACCATAACACACTCGTAACAGGAAGAGGAGGAAGGGTGTAAGTGTAGCAGCAAGAGGATAGAGGTGGGAGGATAAACTCTAAAATCTCATCTCGTGGACTTTTTCGTTCCTTCCTTCGCCAACTTTATGGGCGACCGAGAAGTTTTTGCTTCGACGGAACCAACTTGTGACGAGATCGCCGACACGAGATTTAGAGTTTTAGGCACGAGATTCAAGCACTTCTCAGCGTTAAGGAGGAGGAGGAGGAGGAGGAGGAGGAGGAGAAGGAGGAGGAGGAGGAGGAGGTGGCGGAGGAGGAGGAGGTAGTGGTGATAATGGAGGAGTTGAAGAAGAAGAAATAGGATGGAGGGCAATGAGGAGTAGGAGGATAAGAAGAGGAGGAAGAAAAGGAGGAAGAGGAGGAGGAGGAGGAGGAGGAAGATCAAGAGGAGGAAGAGGAAGATCAAGAGCAGGAGGAAGAGGTGCAAGAAGAGGAGGAGGAAGAGGAGGAGAGATAAGTAAATAGAGTAAAAAGTTTGATGTAGTATTTTCCGTTTCTCGTCCATCTATGTTTTACTTTCATTCTTTTCCTTTTTGTCAAGTTCTTCCACCTAATGGCAGTTCCGTCTCTTACCTCCCCTTGGCGCCAGTGCTCTTCTCCTCCCTCTTCCTCCTCCTCCTCCTCCTCCTCCTCCTCCTTCTTCTCATACGCCTTCTACTCATCTCGTACTTATTCTCGCCTTTCATCTCTCCCCTTCTCGTTTTGTCTCTATTCTTTGCCACCCACTGCTTTTAGCTCTCTCTCTCTCTCTCTCTCTCTCTCTCTCTCTCTCTCTCTCTCTCTCTCTCTCTAATGGGGTAATTATCCTGGAGGAGTCGGTAAGAGGGCGCCGTGGTTACCTAGAGGGAAGGAGGGAATGAGGGAGATCGTGGGAGGAGGAAGAAAAATAATAGTAATGTACAGGAATAGTCTTTGTTTTGTGATGGTGATTCAACAGAAAACTCACGGTAGTTGTTTGTGTTAATGAGAGAGAGAGAGAGAGAGAGAGAGAGAGAGAGAGAGGAGAGAGAGAGAGAGAGAGAGGAGAGAGAAGAGAGAGAGAGAGAGAGAGAGAGAGAGAGAGAGAGAGAGAGCCACACACACACACACACACACACACACACACACACACACACACACACACACACACACACACACACACACACACACACACACACACACATCAAGGAAGCCATAGAAGGGTGCAGAGATAGATACGGAAATGATTGAGGGAAAACGAAGGAAGAGATGAAGGTAAGGAGAGAACAGAGTGACTGAGGAAGGGAAGGAGATAGATGGATAGAGAGAGAGAGAGAGGAAGAAATAAGAAGAGGGAGAGAAACCAATTGGAGCCAAGATGATCCCTCGACTTGATGTGTCAGAATTGATCATAAGAAAGTATATGGGGCTTCAGAAATTGCTTTTATATGAGGAGGAGACATACAGACATACAGACAGACAGACAGACAGACAGACAGACAGACGGACAGGGTGATGCGTCTCTAGCTTAGTGGGTGGTTGTGAGGGATGAGGGTGAAGGATGTGCAGAGAGTGAGGGAAATGAGGTAGTTGGTGGCGTGTGTTTGTATGCTGGCTGGACAGTGTACCGGGGTATGTTGGGGAGGGAGATGGTGGGGGAGATGGTGGGGGAGGGATTAGGGTGCGTCTGGAAGCTGTCATCTCCTGCTCACCATGCAATCTGTCCTCAGCCACCTGCTACCCACCCCCTTTATCTCCCCACCTCACCTTCTCCTCCCCATCTTCCTCCCCTCTCCCCACCCAGCTGCCAGGACTCCAAGTAAGTCACCTCTCCTTCTCCACATTCCCTGCCTCCTTCCTCTCCCTCTTCAGTGTGTCTCCTCCTCCTCCTCCTCCTCCTTCTTTCCTACGCAGGTTCATCCATTAGAGAAAAAATGAGGGAAAAAAATGAACTCTAAAGAGAATATTCGGTTTCTTCACGAGTTTATTTTCTTCATGTGTTTCATCCACCTTTTTTTCATTTATTTTCAATCCTCCTCCTCCTTCTCCTCCTCCTTCTTCTTCTTCTCCTCCTCCTCCTCCTCCTCCTCCTCCTCCTCCTCCTCCTCCTCCTCCTCCTCCTCCTTATTCCCCCTGTACAGTATAGAGGCCAGTGGGTGCGTTGGTTGTGTTAATGAATTCCTACATAGATGGTCTGGATAGAAACCGAAATTCCGAATATCTGGAAGAGGCTGGCTAGAGTATTGAACCTCTAGATCTATGAATATATAATGCATCTCTCTCTCTCTCTCTCTCTCTCTCTCTCTCTCTCTCTCTCTCTCTCTCTCTCTCTCTCTCTCTCTCTCTCTCTCTCTCTCTCTCTCTCGATCATTCGCTCTGACCTGCCTCACATTGACCTGCTTTCTTCTCTCCGTTTGACCTGTGTCGGGGGGCGGGGGGGGGGGGAGGTCGTTCGTGATATGTAAGTCTGGACAAACGTTACGGTGAGAGATTTGATTCAGTAACACCCTCACACTCTTTCTCTTTTCTCTTCCTCTTTTCTCTTTTGGAAACTTGCATCTCATCATATCTCTTTTCTCTATCTTTCTCTTTCTTTTTTTTCTGTTTTTAGTTTTAAGATTTTTTTTCTCTCTCTCTCTTTTTCTTTATTTGATGCAGTTTTCTAGGTTTGTTTGTTCTTTCTTTCTTTCTTTCTTTCTTTTTTTCGTTAATCTTGTTGCTGACTCAGTCTTTCAACCTTTCGTTAATTTTTTTTTTCTCTCTCTCTCTCTCTCTCTCTCTCTCTCTCTCTCTCTCTCTCTCTCTCTCTCTCTCTCTCTCTCTCTCTCTCTCTCTCTCTCTCTCATCTATAAGCAATCTCTCAGGAGTGTTTTTTCCTTCTCTTTCCAAACAACTTTGCCTCACTCAGGTAGAAAGAGAGAGAGAGAGAGAGAGAGAGAGAGAGAGAGAGAGAGAGAGAGAGAGAGAGAGAGAGAGAGAGAGAGAGAGAGAGAGAGAGAGAGAGAGAGAGAGCAGGAATTAATGACCTCTCTCACCCTAACATTCCATACTCGCGCACCGTAAAGCCAGTTGGAGGGCGCTGGAAGACTGGATGACCTGCCTCGCCTGCATGTACTCCGTCAGAGGAATAAGGTCATGTGTGCTGTGTTCAGTGTTCTGTGGCCTCGTCCTCCGTTGCAGCGTTGGAAGGAGTGTGTGAGCGTGGGAGAAAGGCGCCCTTGCGGTACTTCTCGTGGTACCGCTGACGGACAAGTAGAGGGAAAGGAAGTGGGTTGAGGGAGCCTGGTTTGACTTTCTGTCTAGGGTGCTAAATGGCAGGGAAGGTTCATTGTCAGGATTCTGGAATGAAGTGTGTTAAGATGTATGAAACAGCCATGCACCTACTATTTGCACGACCTCTGACAGGTGGGTGTGCGTGCGTGAGTGTGTGTGTGTGTGTGTGTGTGTGTGCGTGCGTGTGTGCGTGCGTGAGTCGTGTGGCCGAGGCAGCTCTGGAGTCTGGCGGGAATGGGGTGGGGGAAGTTCACAATTAACTTGGATTCCGTTTGTCTCCCGTCAGTCGAGGATGATCGTAGGTAATTTGGTCTAGAGGGGCGCGGTCTTAATTGGTTTCGAGTTACTCCAGCTGGCTAACGTTTGGAGGCTAGAGGAGGGGACTGAGGGGTTGCGGGGGTTGTAGGGGGGTATTGTGGTGTTGTGAGGTGTCCCTACACGCCGCAGGAGCACGGCGGGAGGTGGAGCCGCTGTGGAGGCGGTGGGCCAGTCAGTAGTGCTCAGGGACGCCACGAGTCCACGACCCAGGCCCGGACAGGCACGCGGGACGCGGTAGCTGACCGTAGCTCAACCAGCAGCAGTCAGTGTCGCGCGGAACTTGGTGGAGTAGACACGCGTCGCTCCGCTTTGCAGTTGCCGTGTGAGGCTCTGTGCTAACCCCTGACTTGGTAGTGTTGTGAGGATGTAGATGCAGGGGTAGTTGTCGCTCCTTAGGTTTGCCAGTACGAGTTTGGGTGAGACGGTAATGGATGCCCCTCCAGGGGCTTTGGTCACTGAGTGGTGCGTGGCGATGCGGCCGAGATACCAAATAACACCACGAGTTTGGGAAGCCGAGTGGTGCTTGGCGCGTGGCTGCCTGAGTCCTGCAGTGTCGCGGGTGTGAGGGACAAGTTCCTCTTCCAACTGGTGCCGCTTCGCTCCTGCTGGTGCTGCTCCTCCTCACCCTGCAGCCGATGTAAATAGTTCACCCTGGCGCCCATTAGGATTAAGTTCGTGTCCCCTCCCAGCCCGAAAGTCACAAAAGGTAAGCAGAAGCGAGGTGTTGCGGCACCTCGGGGAAACTTTTTATGGTGAGCTTCTTGTCGGGACGAGTTCTCAGACTTGAAATTTTCCTCTGGAATGGCACTTCTTGAACACAAGTTTTCTAACAGCGATTTCTCTTCCTGAATATATGTATATCAGCCTGCCTGTCTGTCTGTGTCTGTTCGTGTGTTTATGTATAAGACTGCGTCGTAATGATACCTTTTCGACATGATTTATTCGTGTCAAGCAGCAGTATTTTCTAGGTACAAACTTTTTTCCTCAACCTAAAGAAATAACAAAATATTATTGGTTTTCGTTGAAATGGATGGAGATCTGTAGGGTCCGGGCGGCAGTAAGTCAGGAGCAGCGAAGGTGGCGGGGCGGTGCGCTGCCTACGGAATGATAGGCCACAAAACATTTTCCTTCTTTATATACGTTTCTATCTTTCTTTCCTTGGTTCCATCGGTATGCACGTCACGTTGATGAAGTAAAAAATATAATACTTTAATCTCCAACATCTAACCTACATTTGCAGAGCTTCCGTTCTTGGTCGGAACATCAAATTCACCCCTTGAGCGGCATCACGTCACCTCTCATTCCACGCTTTTCTCTACCCACGTCAACCTTATAAGCTCGGCCGTCACGTCAGGAGGATACACACTGAGTATGACGAGACGGGGTTACGGTGGTGCATGGAGATAACGCAGAAAGTGTGTGTCAGGGGTGTTTGGCGGTGATAAGCGAGTATGTATATGTGTGTGTGTGTGTGTGTGTGTGTGTGTGTGTGTGTGTGTGTGTGTGTGTGTGTGTGTTTAGGTGTATGGGCGTGGGTGTGTATTAGAAAGGAGGGAGGCGAGGTGTTTTTATAGAGGGCAGGAAAAAGAAGACTGTGGGTGCCATTGTCATTACCAGTTTCTTCTTTAACATTTCTCCTCCTCCTCCTCCTCCTCCTCCTCCTCCTCCTCCTCCTCCTCCTCCTCCTCCTCCTCCTCCTCCTCCTCCTCCTCCTCCTCCTCCTCCTCCTCCTCGTGCGTGTTGGACTACTGACCCTCATACCCTCTCTTTTTCTGTCTTCCCACTCTCCCTCCCCCTCCCTCTCTCCCCCTCCCTCTCCCCCTCCCATCTCCCCCTCCCCCTTCCCCTTTAACCTCCCTCTCCACATGGCCTGCCTGTCTTCTCCCACTCATCACCAGGCAGTTTCTTACCTTCCTACCTGCTTCCCGCCCCTACTCTCTCTCTCTCTCTCTCTCTCTCTCTCTCTCTCTCTCTCTCTCTCTCTCTCTCTCTCTCTCTCTCTCTCTCTCTCTTTCTCTCTTTCTCTGATATTTTCCACTCCGAATTATGTTGATTATGTGCTTTAGTATGTGTGTGTGTGTGTGTGTGTGTGTGTGTGTGTGTGTGTGTGTGTGTGTGTGTGTGTGTGTGTGTACGCGCGCACCAGCGAGCAGAGTCATTTTAGTGCCACATTCCTCACCTTGAAAGCCTATCGTTAAGTGTACTGTGTTTATGTGTGTGTGTGTGTGTGTGTGTGTGTGTGTGTGTGTGTGTGTGTGTGTTCTTTTTGTATGTATGAGTGTGTGCCTGTGTGCGTTTGTTTGTGTATGATGGTGTGTTTGTGTGTATATGTATGTATGTATGTGTGTGTCTGCATTTTACCCATTTTGTTTTACTCTGTGTGATTATATTGTGTATTTCTGTGGTTAAAAAAATATGAATCTATCTATATGTGTATGCGTGTGTGTTTGTTTGTATGCGTGCGTGTGAGCGGTCATTCTAGTATAACACACCTCACCTTGAACACTTATCGTTGACCCTCACACACACACACCCCCTTTGTCCTCCAGCCGTTTCCGTTGTAGTCTCATCAACACCTGATTAGAAAGAGTTCAAGTTCCGAACAACATGATCGTTTCTATTCCCATAACACTGCAAGCACATCACACACACACACACACACACACACACACACACACACACACACACACACACACACACACACACACAGACACACACATTCATTATTTACATTGAAATAAAAAAAAATTAATCATAGCTATGCCCTAGAATGTCCAACAAGGAAAACCAGCAACGCCCCGAAGGTCAAACCATAACTCAAGGTAACGACCCAACACACACACACACACACACACACACACACACACACACACACACACACACACAACACCAGCAGGCAGCAGCAACCTAACATTCCTGACACTGTTTATGAATTTCTGCAACATTCGTGAATCTACTACAGCTTTGCAAGATAACTGTTTATATGTTTCCTTTGTGGAGTTGTTAATGATTCTTCCTGTTTGTTATAAATTACCACTTTTTTGTTGTTTAGTCTCAGTGTTTTATCCATTCAAACGTCAAAGATTATTCTGCATTAAGTATTTCTTTCAATAGTAGTTATTTTAGTCCCCCAGAAAGGTTCAATAAAATGATTCACTATTGCTATAATGTTATGTAGTTGAATGGAACACTAAGGATATGCTGTCGTTGCTGTCTTTTAAGTTCACATCCTGCCACTCAACTATTCATTCAATACTTTCATAACACTCATCCAACCTTCCTCCGCCTCTTATACACGCTGAATATTCTTAAGCTCCGTTCACTAAAAATCTAAAGTGGAAGTTTAAAATTTTGTTGTATCAGCTTTAATATGATTGGACGTTCTGTATCGCGTCCGTCAATATTCTTTCTTCTCTTTCTGATTCTAAATTCTGATTCTTTGATGCTGAATTTGTACAGGAGCCTCGTTAGCCCCTGTCAAGTCTCCACCTTTGCAGTCATTCTTCAGTCAATAGTCATGTATTTCGTCAATTATCTTCTTTTCTGTCCTCAGTTCGCCACAGAGTTATATCTCGTGCAATCTTCTGTCGATATTCTTACCTCGAGACTTCAATACACAAGACACTATACTCACTGACATCCCTATTCTCACCACTGTTATAAGAGTTTCTTGGTATCTTCAGTTCTTCATCAATCTCTCTGCTGGACCCTGAAACCCTCCTGCCTTTCTCTGTTCCTCCACTTTCCTAGTACTTAGACTCCTACAAGAGAGGATCGTCACAGCACTTTCAGACCCACACTGACTTACCTTTTTTAAATAGTCTGAGGGAGATACGTGTAGCAGCCTTGTTGTTTTTTTTTCCCTTTTTTTTCTTAGTTTTTCTTACTTGTGGTTAGTCTCCTTTTATTGTAAGAAGAAAAGAAGTATTAAGCTTTTGGGCCACGATTCTATTCCGACCCTTCCTTCTTCCCCACCACTTACCCCTCCTCCTCCTCCTCCTCCCTCCTCCTCCTCCCTCACACCTTCGTTATACCTGTCGTTTTTTCTTCCTCTTGACAACACTCGCGCCTCATTCTCTTCTTCATTCCACCACGTGTCTGCCTTTTTTCCCTTACTCACCTTGTTAAGTTTCCCCTTCCCCACCTCTCTCTTTCTCTCTCTCTCTCTCTCTCTCTCTCTCTCTCTCTCTCTCTCTCTCTCTCTCTCTCTCTCTCTCTCTCTCTCTCTCTCTCCTGTTGGACGTGTAGGAGTCGAGGAAAGGACATAACAAGAACCGAATTAGGGTCCTTCCATCCTTCCCTTAATTTTTCCTCTTCCTCCTTTCCTCTTTTCCTCCTTCCCTCTCTCCTTCTCCTCCTCCTTTCCTCTCTCACTGTATTTTCTCTTATTTATATCTACCTCCCTTGATTTTTTTCTTCTTTTCTGTTCTATTCTTTCATCCTTCCTTCCTTCCTTCCTTCCTTCTGCTTTTCCCCCTCCCTCCAATTCTTACTATTCTCATTCATTCTCTTCTTCTTTTTACTTCGCCTTCCTCTTTCTTTTCCTCCTCCTCCTCCTCCTCCTCCTCCTCCTCCTCCTCCTCCTCCTCCTCCTCCTCCTCCTCCTTTTCATGCTGCCGGTGTCCCGCACTCTGCTTTCGAAATCCTCGATATCTGAAGTCTGAAAGTAGGTTGAAGTGTGTCCAATCTGTCGCCTGGCTTGTTACACCTGCCTCCCTCTCTCTCTCTCTCTCTCTCTCTCTCTCTCTCTCTCTCTCTCTCTCTCTCTCTCTCTCTCTCTCTCTCTCTCTCTCTCTCTCTCTCTCTCTCTCTCTCTCTCCTCTTTATTGTAGTGTTGTAGAGGTGTCTTTTTCCTCTTCTTCCTTCTTCTTTTCTCGTACTCTTACCTCTTCATCATCCTTACCTTCCTCCTCCTCCTCCTCCTCCTCCTCCTCCTCCTCCTCCTCCTCCTCCTCCTCCTCCTCCTCCTCCTCCTCCCCCTCCTCCTCTTCCTGCTGCTCCTCCTCCTCGAGAATTAGCAGGTGGAAGGTGTGTTCTGTGTTTTTGTTTTACTTGTTCGTTAAGTGAAGTATTACGTGTCTCTGTCTTCTATCCACCCTTCCTCCTCCCCTTCCCTCCTCTTCCTCCTCCCCTTCCCTCCTCTTCCTCCTCCCCTTCCCTCCTCTTCCTCCTCCCCTTCCTTCTTCCTCTTCTCCTTCCCTCTACCTCCTCGTCTTTCCTCTTCCTTCTCCCCTTCTCTCTTCCCTCCGTCTTGCAACCTAAAATGAGAGTAACGACAGACAAAAGTAAAGTGTTTGATGTGTGTGTGTGTGTGTGTGTGTGTGTGTGTGTGTGTGTGTGTGTGTGTGTGTGTGTGTGTGTGTGTGTGTGTGTGTGTGTGTGTGTGTGTGTGTGTGTGTGTGTGTGTGTGTGTGTGTGTAATTTATAGAGATTGAAAGATATTGATGTATAGATAGATAGATAGATAGATAGATAGATGGATGGACAGAAAATGTTTGTACCAATGCGCTAAAAAGAGACTGGTGGGCAGGATTGATACATAGTGTGTGTGTGTGTGTGTGTGTGTGTGTGTGTGTGTGTGTGTGTGTGTGTGTGTGAAGGGGCATACACGGGGCGGGGCCGGGCGGGGCGGGGCCGTGACAGCCTTATCATACAGAAAACACGGATTTCCTCTTCGTAGTTGAGTATTGCACTGCGCTCTCTTCTTCCTTTGCCGCCTCCTCTTTTTTTCCTCCTCCTCCTCCTCCTCCTCCTCCTCCTCCTCCTCCTCCTCCTCCTCCTCCTCCTCCTCCTCTTCCTCCTTTTTCTCCTCCTTCTCCTCCTCCTCCTCCTCCTTTGCACTACATTCATTATTCTTTCTTTCTCTTTGCACTTTCTCTCTCAATACGTGCTCCTCCTTCTCCTCTTCCTCCTCCTCCTCCTTCTTCTCTCTCTTTTTATACCTTTGTTTTCCCTTATTGTTTGCACCTTATTTTCTTTCTCTCCTCCTCCTCCTCCTCCTCCTCCTCCTCCTCCTCCTCCTCCTCCTCCTCCTCCTCTTCGTTATCAGCAAGTTATCCTCTCACATTCGCCTCGACGTCTTCCTGTTTCATTTTTCCTATTTCCTTCCTCCTCCCTAGAGCCCTTCCTCCCGCCGTCAGCTGTCACCATCTGCTAGCTCAGAGGGGAGGGAGAGGAGAGGGCAGGAGGTGGGGAAGGGAGGTGATTGGGGTTGGGGGGAGGGGACAGCTGGCTTCCCCAAGGGCATGACTCCTCGCCTGCCGCTTACTGGGGTCGTCCTAGGGGAAAATTACCTGGAGGAAGATGGCATAGGAATATTAAGGAAGGGATGAAGGTAACCTGTAAGGGAGATAGGTAAGGAAGGTAAGGTATAGGGAGCATTAAGGTTAGATGTTACCTTATTACCTTGATACTTTCTCTATCTTTAGTTGTTATTTCTTGCTCTTTCTCTTTCTTTCTTTTCTCTCTTTTTCTCTCTCTAATTTCACAACACTAAACAATTAATTTCGTGGATTTTCCTAGATATTTTTACTGACTTTATCGACCACAACTGAATTTTTTTATATTTTTATTTTATCCCTTGTGGTATCATCGTCTTCTAAATCGGATTTTCTGTAACCCTAATCTCCCCCACACCTTTCATTTTCAGGTGGCTTACTTCTCTCTCTCTCTCTCTCTCTCTCTCTCTCTCTCTCTCTCTCTCTCTCTCTCTCTCTCTCTCTCTCTCTCTCTCTCTGTTACTCACTCATTCTCCTTTATCTTGCTTCATTTCTCCTCCCTTCTCTTCTTAACGTATCTTTCATCTTCATCTTCCTTGCTCCTCCTTCATTTCTCTTCCCTCCTCGTTCTTCACCTCTCACTCATCTGCCTTCCTCTTCCCTCACTCCTCCTCTTCCGCCTTCCTCCTTACTCCCAAACACTAATGCAGAGGTTATTGCCACACTAGCTCTTGCCATAACACATTTCTTTCCTCCATCACCTTTCTCCTTCATCTTTCCTTCCTCCTCCTCCTCCTCCTCCTCCTCCTCCTCCTCCTCCTCCTCTTCTCGCTTTATATATCAGACAATCGCATTGGCAAGATATGTTACCGCGGCTGCAGTTTACCTCTTATAATGAGTGTAATTTGAGCTTATTGCGTATTACTTAGCTCCTGTGTGTGTGTGTGTGTGTGTGTGTGTGTGTGTGTGTGTGTGTGTGTGTGTGTGTGTGTGTGTGTGTGTGTGTGTGTGTGTGTGTGTGTTAGGGTTAGCAAGGAGAAAGAAGTGAATTGAGGAGGAGTGAAGGGAGCAAGGACAGCCAGTCAGTTCAGGGGTTGTGTGTGTGTGTGTGTGTGTGTGTGTGTGTGTGTGTGTGTGTGTGTGTGTGTGTGTGTGTGTGTGTGAACTGGGACAGGGTGAGATGGAGTTAGAGGTGAGGGTGTGCTAGGGGGGAGGGGAGGAGGGGGTTTAGATGGGGTGTTGGTGGGGGTTGTGGGGTTGGGTGGTGGGTGTGTGATGGTGGTGGAGGATTGTGGTGTTGTTGTGGGGTGTTGGGGGTGTTGGGGGTTGTGGGGTGTTGGGTGTTGTGGTGGTGTTAGGGGTTGAAGGTGTGGTGTTGTGGGGGGGGTGTTGGGTGTTGTGGGGGGGGGTGTTGGGTGTTGTGGGGTGGAGTTAGGTCGTGAATAGAGTGGCTTCCTGTGCTTTGTTCCCAAACGGCATTTTCATTTTCCGGATGATCTGTCTCATTTTCTTGGTGTTTTCCTCCTCCTCGTTCTCTTCCTCTCCCATTTCCATCTCCTCCTCTTCCTCGTTTTCCTCCTCTTTATCTCCATCCCCTCTTCGTTCTCTTCCTTCCTTCTTCCTCCACCTCCTCCTTGTCCTTGTCCTTGTTCTTCTCCTTTACCTCCTTCTCATTCTCTCCTCCTGCTCTTCCTTTTTTTTCCTCTTTGTAATGGTGATTTTACTTCGTCAGGTGGTGCCTCCTCCTCCTCCTCCTCCTCCTCCTCCTCCTCCTCCTCCTCCTCCTCCTCCTCCTCCTCCTCCTCCTCCTCTTCTCCATGACCCCCAAACAAATTTTACTGTAAAGCGTCTGAAGTGATTCACTGTTATTATTTTTCTTATCTTTGTGTTTTATGTTGAAACAAAAGTTATAACCATCTAAGTTTTTCGTTGTTTTCCTCGTTTTTCTTTCCTTCCTTTCTTTCTTCTGTTTGATATCTTCGTTTTCAGTTTTACTGTTGGATGTGTTTTTTTTTCTTCGGTTTTTTGTGTGTGTTCTTATCCTTGACTTCCTTTGTTGATGTTTATTTATATATGTATTTATTTATTTTTTATTAGAGAAAACATGTGTTGCTTCTATTAGTAAGAGTTAAGACTCGTAACATTACACACATCACGTCCTCGTCCTCTCTCTTCTTGCTCCTTCCTTCCTTCCTTCCTTTCTTCCTTTCTTTCTTTCCTCTCTCTACCTTCCCTTCCATCTCTTTTCACCTCACATAACTTCTCTTCTTCCATCCTTCCTTTCTTTCTCTGTTTTCTCTTCTCCCCCATTTACCTCCTCTCCTGTTATATTTCTCTCCAATTACTCTCCTGTTTCCTCTCTCCTTTCTTCTTATCTTCCCTCCCCTCTCTACCGTTATCTTCCTTCCCCTCTTATGCCTTTCCTCCCTTGTCACCTCCCTCCTTCATCTTTTTCTCTGTTCTCTCCTCCTTGTTTGCATGCTGTACTTCTGTCATCTCTCTCCCTTTCCTCTTCCTTTCTTTTCTCTCTCTCTCTCTCTCTCTCTCTCTCTCTCTCTCTCTCTCTCTCTCTCTCTCTCTCTCTCTCTCTCTCTCTCTCTCTCTCTCTCTCTCTCTCTCTCTCTCTCTCTCTCTCCTGATTTTCTACCTCCTTTTTCCTTTTTTTCCTCTTCCTTGGCGGTACCTTTTCTTCCTCTCTTCTCTTCCTCTCTTCTCTCTCCTCATCGATTGTCTTCCTCGTTGTCACTTCCCCGTCATCCCCTGCCACCTCCCAGCCTCTTCTTGTCATCTCCATCACCCTGTATCACCTTGCCTCACCCTGCCTCACCCTGCCTGCCGCCCCTTTCCCAGCCCCTCCCGTGAGACTTAACCCTGCCGTGACCTCTTAAGATAGACTATGACCCCGTGACGTTATAGTACAGTTCACCGTTCCTCCCTCCTCCCTCTTCCTCCTCCTCCCTCCTCCTCCCTCCTCCTCCTCCTCCTATTTCCTTGAACTCTAAGCCATTGTTTTAATCATATATTTATTATGATTTATTATTATATTATTCATTCCTCACTTTATGTTCTTTCTTTCCTCCTCCTCCTCTCCTCCTCCTCCTCCTCCTCCTCCTCCTCCTCCTCCTCTTCCCTTGCAAGCTTTCCTCTAAGTGACAGTAGGTCTTTCTGATCCACAAGAGGAGGAGAGGGGAAAAGAGGGAGAGAGAGAGAGAGAGAGAGAGAGAGAGAGAGAGAGAGAGAGAGAGAGAGAGAGAGAGAGAGAGAGAGAGAGAGGGGAAAAAAGTTACCACACTGAAAACAAAGAAAAAAAATTGTTCCACTCATTACACGACTGGCGGCTTTTCCCTCGCCTTTAGGGGGAAAAAATGGCCGGAGAGAAATCCCTGAATTTTCCTTGTTTTCCTCCTCCATTTATTTTAGTGGTTTATTTTTTTTTCCTCTTTGTGGTTACTATGATGTTTTTTTTTAATTATCTTTTTGTAGTTTTTTTTTGTAATGTATTTTTTATGGTATATATATATATTTTTTTCCATTTTCCTTCTTCCACTCCTTCCTTACTCTTTCCTATATTCCTCCATTCATCCTCTATCCCTTTTTACACCCTCCTTACTCTATATTCTCCCTTCCTCCTTTCCATTCATACCCTTCCTTTATCGCCTTATCACTATTCCCCCTCTTCCACACACACACACAAATACCTCTTTTTTTCCCCTTTCCCAATTTCCTCTCCCCTTCCCTTCCGTAATTTATCCTCCTTTCCCAATTTCCCTTCCCTTTCCTTCTTTAACCTGCTCCCTTTCCCTTCCCTAACATGCCCTCTTTCCCTTCCCTAACATGCCCCCTTTCCCTTCCTTAACCTGCCCCCTTTCCCTTCCTTGACCTGCCCCCTTTCCCTTCCTCCATGCTCGGGAAAACAAGGTAGGGAGCGTGTTTACAAATATTCCTCAGTGACTCTCTCCTACTGGCTGTCGTGTGTCTCCTGCATTAGCATTTTTATTGCTCGTGGCTTTGATAGCGAGACGGGCATTAGGGGGGTGGGGGCGGGGGTCCTTCTGCAGTGTTTTGGAGGTCACGGGGGAAGAGAGAGAGAGAGAGAGAGAGAGAGAGAGAGAGAGAGAGAGAGAGAGAGAGAGAGAGAGAGAGAGAGAGAGAGAGAGAGAGTGTGGATATAGTTCTTTGAGGTGTTGGTGTGTGTGTGTGTGTGTGTGTGTGTGTGTGTGTGTGTGTGTGTGTGTGTGGTTATGCTCTCTCTCTCTCTCTCTCTCTCTCTCTCTCTCTCTCTCTCTCTCTCTCTCTCTCTCTCTCTCTCTCTCTCTCTCTCTCTCAACAGAACTTTTAAGCCTCCATAGACTTATAAGCCACTTTCTTCTTTCTCTTTTTTCTGGCACTTTTTTCTTCCTCCTCCTCTCCTCCTCCTCCTCCTCCTCCTCCTCCTCCTCCTCCTCCTCCTCCTCCTGCTATTCCATCTTCTATTCTTTCTCGCCACACAAACTTCACCCTCCATCACCTCTTTCGTTTCGGTACACTAACGGTTGTCCACCACCACCACCACCACCACCACCACCACCACCACCACCACCACCACCACCACCACCACCACCACCATCACCATTATCACTATCACTATTGTTTATTTAGACCTCACCAATTATTTTTTTTCTCCCTCGTTTGTCGGTTATTTTTCACTAAAGATAGATAGGAAAATGGGTAAAGGTTTATTAATTCATTTTCATTTGCTGATCCCTGCTGGGTTGGTTTAGTCGTGTGCATCAAGGTGGTAGTCGTTATAGTGTTGCGTTTTCCCTCCAAGCAAGCATGACGCTGTGCCACGGATCTACCTACTTGTATCATGCCTTCACCTACCTTGAGTTGAGCGGCATCCACAAGGGTAGTACTGGTCTCCTATGCAGTTTGAGCGTCGATAATAACCTCGTCTTTTCTACGTAGTGTGGGTGGGTAATGATGTGTGTAGCGGCCTTTTTATCGTGTTTCAAAAAATGTGTCACCTGTTTATCCACCAGGACGAGTATCTCACTACCTTTGTGGACTTTTGTGTTTGTATATACTAACGTCCTCTGGAATAATGACCCCAACCCT
>JAPQNM010002496.1:0-15000 GCA_029783475.1 Metacarcinus magister | reverse complement strand
TGGACAGAGAGTCGCGTTGCACCGACTCAGCGTCTTGTAGGTCGTAGTTGTAAACGTAGCGAAGCGATTACCAAGGCGATGCATGAGGGAGCAACACTGTCCAACGGTGGCGAAGAGATGCTTGGACCGAGGCTGCCTACAAGGGCCCAAAGCACTGGATTCCTGCAGACCGGCCACGCTTTCCTCTCCCCAATGAACTGACTTACCAGGTTATCAAGCTGGAATGTTATTGGATCTAGAATGTGGATCTCACCTTCGGGGTCAGAGGCATCACGACTATTAAGAGAGAGAGAGAGAGAGAGAGAGAGAGAGAGAGAGAGAGAGAGAGAGAGAGAGAGAGAGAGAGAGAGAGAGAGAGAGAGAGAGAGAGAGAGAGAACAAACAGGCAACACAAAATGCAAGAAAGCAAATGAGCAGACAGGCAGAATAACAGTCATGGAGAGAAAGACACTGGCGTGGAATGTATGATTCTTGCTTTGCCTTTTGAGGAGTGAGTGAATCTGTTGCTTCCCCGGATTGGTTACCTGATTGGGATGAGGTTAAGGGGTCACGCCGCAGCCAGACCTTGCAGCCAGCAGCGTCCAGTAGTGAACAGGATGCTGGGAATCATAGAAGTCGTATCAGCTGCTCAACAGATATACGAGTAGAATCAAGACATTTAGACACGTTTGGCAGCTCCAGTGTGACCAGCGGCTGTCTTATCAATGATGATCAGGCACTCGCCTTGTGGCTCTCTTCAGGTATAGACGTGTGGCGGGGAAGGCGAAAGGGGCGGTTCCAGCCTTCATGTGGAGCCCTCCTGGCGCCGGTGCGGGGCGGCACGGCGTGTGGCGGGGCAGGGCGGGGCTGCACGGTGGGGCGGGGCAGAGCTGGGCGAGGGTAGTAATGGGACACAACAATGTCGGTCCCGAGGCAGTGGGTCCAGCGGTCAGTCGCCCACCACTCATTCCTCTTTTTTTTTGTGGCAGAGGAAGGCTTGGTACCTGCCTCGGGGAGCTCCCACTCCCTCTTAGTGGGGGAGAAGACGGAGAGAAGTTTTGGGTGTAGGTGTAGGTAGGTGGGAGGACAAGAGAAAAGGGAAGCTGCACCCAGGTAAAAAGAACTACGTGGATCCCCTCCCTTGCCATTCCTATGAGAGGCTCGCGGCCCTCCCTCAGGAGGTGGTCATGAGCCCGAGCTTTCCATGGCTCATTCCGGCTCACTGTGGCTCGTGTTAACTTCCTAAGGCTCACCCTTCCTCCCACAGATTCACTTTGCTTTTGTGAGTCTCTCTCTGGTTCCTTAAGACTTATTTAAGTTGGTTAGCCTCCGTGAGACTCACTTGTTCCCTGAGGCTCACTAAACACCATGTCGCTCACTCACACCTGCAGCACGTCACTCCCTACAGGTGATCCTTCGAAGAGTTGAACTCTGTTTTCTGCGAAGCTTCACAGCCTTGCCTGCTTCACGATGCTGCCAATCAACGCCGAGACTCAACACGTCCCGTCCGTTCACGAAGTGACGGCGCCAGACAATCCCCGACGGCTGTGTTTTTATACTCTTTTCTTAAGAATGGATTTCTAAGCGGTTCAGCAGTAAATTCCAAGAACACCTTTGTAGCCATTTAATACCTGATGGTTGTGTAACGGTGGACATTGTCGGCCGCTGCCAATGACACTGTGTCCGCTTCGCTGGTGAGATGTTCCCGTCACCCAGTGTGCCATTACAACGTACCTCACCACAGCTGAGTTGGGCTGAGTGCAGGCGACGGCCAAGTCCCAGACCTGCTTCTTGCTGCCAGGGGAAAGTAATATCGCTTAAGGGTTCAGGTGCCGCTAGGAGCCGCTCGCACCACGGCTTTTTTTATCTGGAAGATGTTGACGTTGCAACACTTTCCGTTGTCAATGAGAGCAAGACTTCTTAATATTGTAATTTTCTTCGACACATCCTCTGGCAGGAGAGAGTAGAGCAAGGTGCAGCAGAGGGTGAGAGGGAGGCCAAGAGTGCCGGGAGTGTGGAGGAGCAAACACTCATAGAAAGCAGAGAGTCGTAGAAATCAGGGAATGAGGGGGTGTAAGAGGTTAAAGAGAGATCGGTAGTCAAGGAAAAAAAACAATGAAGTTGAGAGAGCAGATTGGTGAGGGAGACAAGAGAGTCATAGAGAAGCAGGATGAGCAGGGAGTCGGGGGGGAGGACGGGAAATGAAGGGAAGTGAGATGAAAATAAACTGTTGTCGACACGGATAACAGAAGGGTGCATTTAACGTCACCTGCGGCCGCCTGACCTCTGATCCCCGCCGCGTGCTCGCCGCGGGGGAGGTCACGGTCCGGGTTATTTATACCTAGCAGGAAATTGTGGCGATGGTGAGCGGCCAGCCAAAGGGAACACTGTAAATCTAACGTAATAGCGGATGACTTAGTAATATTGTGTTATCTCAGGCAGGGTAAGGAGGGAGGGGAGGGAGGTGCTGGAGGCCTTGAGGGATGCTAGGGGGTTGAAGGGTCCACTGAGGCTTTGAGGATGCCTAAGGGGGAAGGAAAGGACTGGGGACGCATCACAGGATAACAGCTTCCTTGAACAGCTATTACCCACAGCGATGCCTCGTGTTGGCACAGCGCAAACCTAGCGAGCAAAACAGATAAAAGTTTGTCCTTCCTTCCAAACAGAATAAATAGAAGGATGGATTCGCAGGCAAACACATGCAGGTCTCCATGCAGTGAACCCAAGCGAACACATGCGAGGAAACACTATCAAACGCATCATGCACGGAAGACCTGAGTTTGTGTTTGAGTGTGTGTGTGTGTGTGTGTGTGTGTGTGTGTGTGTGTGTGTGTGTGTGTGTGTGTGTGTGTGTGTGTAGATGGGTGTTGTGTACATTTAAGTGACGGAGACATAAACCGCTCGTAGGTAAAGGGAGAGAGGAAAGTAGAAAGGGGAGACGTGCGATAGGAAGGGAAGGAGGAGGTTAGAGGTGGCAGGTGGAGGTAAGTAGGAAGAGAGGTAGGGAGAGAAGGAGAGAGGGAGAGGCAGGTAAACATAACCCCATAAACCAGACATGTTCTTCCTTCTCTCTCTCTCTCTCTCTCTCTCTCTCTCTCTCTCTCTCTCTCTCTCTCTCTCTCTCTCTCTCTCTCTCTCTCTCTCTCTCTCTCTCTCTTCATATTTGGGCTCGTTGGTCGATATTGTCGTAGCTCTCTTAGTGTGTGAGGGGGGGCGGGGGGGGGGCAGTCTCAGGTTTTTTTTGGGGGGTGGTGCAGGTGGAAAGGGGAGTGTGAGGGGGGGGAGGGGGGGAGGGCAAGGGATAGGCCTATAAAAAGCCTCCTGAGGAACCCTTATTCTTCTTTCCTTTCGCAGTTAACCTGAAGAAGGACAGGATATGACGTCCATACTTATTACCCCCACGCCAGACACTCTCTCACTCTCTCTCTCTCTCTCTCTCTCTCTCTCTCTCTCTCTCTCTCTCTCTCTCTCTCTCTCTCTCTCTCTCTCTCTCTCTCTCTCTCTCTCTCTCTCTCTCTCTCTCTCTCTCTCTCTCTTTATATATCTCTCTCTATCTACTTCACCTTCTTTTCTCCCCTTTCTTCTCTCTCACTTCTCTCCCTCTCCCTCACTCTTGTCACCTCTCCAGTTCCTCTCTCTTCTTTCCTCCCTCCCTCTCTCTCTTATATTTTTTTTTATTGTTTGCTTCCTTTGTGCCTTCCTCTCGCCCGCTCATTGTCTTTTTTTTTTCTTTTCTTCTCGATATTTTATGTGTCTCCTTTTCTTCTTGTGTCTCTTGAAAAATGTGTCTCTTTGTTCCATTAAACACGACGACGATTCAGAAGAAAAAAATTAAATGTGCCAGAGTGAAAGTTTAGTGAATTTAACTCATTTGAGGAAGGTAGAAAATCTATCTTTTATTTATATATTTAATTTTTTTTTGTTCGTCTCAGCTTTCGTCCGCAATGAATCAGAGGAAAATGGTATATTATGAACCTAGAGGAATTTGAATTATTAAGATAACCAAAACTATTTTTAATTAATTTCCCTGTAGATAGAGAAGTAAGATATAGAAGCATAGAAGGAGAGAGTCAGTGAATACCTCTACTAAACACATCTGTGGCTACCTTTATTCTTTACCTTTCCACCTAAAGTGCACTATGAGTTTATATAGCCCATTGTTAGTACGGGAAAGTGCTGTTAGCGTTTATGGCGGTACTCAGGAATTTTCATCTCGGGAGTCTGTGTGGCCGCCGCAGTTTTCTTGCCTCGGCGCCTCACACAAAGCTGAGGCGTAATGGACAAGGTAATGCTCAGACACTTGACGCGATTACAAGATATGATGTTGGACTTAAGACGATCCTTGAGTCCCTGGATGACACACGCGGCGCCTCGCTCAGCACGGCCAGCACGACCAAGCTGTCTGTCTGGCGAAAGTGTAGAAAGCAGGATTAACATTAGAGGTTTTTATGCATCAGAGCAGAACAGGAAACATTCTGTAACGTGTCTGTAAAGTTGTGGGCGATGCGTGTCCCTATTTGGAGTTACAAGCAAAAAGACGCAAGCTAACCAAGTGGTGGGGAGAGAGAGAGAGAGAGAGAGAGAGAGAGAGAGAGAGAGAGAGAGAGAGAGAGAGAGAGAGAGAGAGAGAGAGAGAGAGAGAGAGAGAGAGAGAGAGAGAGAGAGAGAATAGATTTCAGGAATGCAGGGAACGTGTAACTCATCCATATATATATATATTTATATATATATATATATATATATATATATATATATATATATATATATATATATATATATATATATATATATATATATATATACTCTTACTCAAGAAAAACAAGATTCCAAACAAGGTTACACACACGTAAGGCATCCTTGGTGCAGTAGGTGGTGGGGCGCGGTACGGCAGGGGAGGAGAGAGGAGGGAGGACGAGAGGCTAGGTAGGAGTGGAACAGTTGGAGGGAAAGGAGGGTATTTTGGCACAGGCCTCCCATGTGCCGGAAGGGAGGGAGGGAGGCAGGACACCGCCGCTACATTGCGTTCGTTCCAAGGGTCGTCGACGGTGTGGTATTCGACGACAGAAATCAGTGGATGTTGTGCACCGGACGATCCTTTCCCTTCACGGAAAGATCGGGTGAAAAGACCGACTTTTCACACGTTACATTCCTCGCCAAACTCAAGGAATTTCACGTCACGGAAATGATTGTGCAGTGGCTAAGGGAAATAAAATCAAGGTGTCGCCTTCTGAATGACCGCCAGTCACTATTGGAATGCCGCAAGGTTATGTTCCGGGGCCGCTGGTGTTTACAGTTTATATTAACAATTAACATCTTGGTGTAAATAAATATTGCAAGATTAATATATCGTCAACTCATCACGATTGAAGTCAAAATATAATAAACACTTAATTGAAATATCTCATGATACTCAGAATGTATTAAGTGTTCAAGGAGAAGAGCGTGAAACAGCCAGGTAGTCAAGTAAATAGGAAATGACTGTCGATATAAATGAAGGTAAGACTCAAGCAAGAACGCAAGGCAATAAATCTGATTATATAACGTGCGAAGTGAAGCAAAACAAGCGTGCAAGGAATCTGTTGGTGGTGCAATGAGAGAGAGAGAGAGAGAGAGAGAGAGAGAGAGAGAGAGAGAGAGAGAGAGAGAGAGAGAGAGAGAGAGAGAGAGAGAGAGAGAGATCATAGTAGTCATTGGATTGCGTTCATTGTCGACTGCTTATTGGTTAGACTACCTTCTAGGGACGAGGGAATCATTACAGTCTATATTTCTATGTAGATAAACCTTCCTTCCCCTCTTTTCTTCCTTCCTTCCTTCCTTCCCTCCTTCCTTCCTTCTTTCCCTTCCTCCACTCCTCCATCCTTCCTGGCTCCCAGCTCGTTTCTCTTCATATTCTAATTTCATCTTTGTTTTCTCTTCTCCTCCTCCTCCTATTCCTCCTCCTCCTCCTCCTCCTCCTCCTCCTCCTCCTCCTCCTCCTCCTCCTCCTCCTCCTCCTCCTCCTCCTTCTTGCCTGCGTGTCAGTGGGTCGGTCAAGCATAGCGAGGGAGAGAATGGGGAATGGGAGGAGGAGGAAGAGAGAGAGAGAGAGAGAGAGAGGAGGAGAGAGAGAGAGAGAGAGAGAGAAGGTTGCGCAAGATGTACTGTAGGGGAACAATGGCTATCACACACACACACACACACACACACACACACACACACACACACACACACACACACACACACACACACACACACACACACACACACACAAAACATGCTTATTATATTGTTATTTTTCTCTCTTTTCAGGTATGTATGCATTGAGTATCCTACCTCTTTCTTACTCCCAGTGAGAAGAAGGAGGAGGAAGAGAAGGAGGAGGAGGAGGAGGAGTGTAGTGACCCCTTCCCTCCCTTCCTTGCTTCTCAATGAACCTTCACTCTTGGGTCAATTTCAAGGTCACGGTAAGAGGTAAGGTGTTGGCCACATAAGGTCCTCTTGTTTCTCTCTCTCCTTCCCCTCGTAGTTAAAAAAAGAAAAAAAAAGTCATTGTTTTTTCAAGTTTTTTTTCTTCTTTCATTTTGCTTATTTTTTATATTAATTAAGTTTTTTTTGTGGTGGTATTTAGTGTCTCTTCATATAGGGTGGTGTTTTTTTTTTTTTTTTACTTAATTCATGTCGTCATTTCTTTCATTACGTTTGCTTCCTGATTGCTTGGTTACAGACAGAGACAGACAGACAGACAAACAGACAGACAGACGTTCAAGTGTTCCATAGACCTGAACAACAAATGAACTGACTCAGGTCATAATATATATCTTTCTCTGAACTTTGTGTGTTGCATCTACGAAAACATGCACAAAGAAGGTCGGTTCTCTAAGGTTGTAGCCCCTCATGTTGTGATTACTGTTGGCCATTCCCCTGTTGACTGTGCTCTTCATCCTCGTGTTCTCAAGGTCAGGTGTGTTCATTAGCGGACACCGGCTGAGCTAACTTAACATGTGAGGCTGTAAAGTAATATTTTCCACGTGTTTAGCGAGCTGGGTTTGCACACTGGAGGGGGTGGTGTGTGGTATGTACATGGGACGTGGGGTGGGGTGGGGGTGAGGTGTTGGGTGGGTTTAAGAGGGAGGTGTGTGGGAAGACAGTCACCAAGGGCTCGCTCGGGGTTGGATAGAGGCAAGGTTGGCATGGAGTGAGGCTTAGTGAGCGAGTGTGATGCTGAGTGAGGTTGATGGAAGGGAAAGACAATCAGTGATGCTCTGAAGATAGACATGCAAGGCTGGGGTTAGCAGAGGGTTGGCAGGGGTTTAGGGTTAGGTTTAGCGAGTGTATGATAGTTTGGGGTTAACAAGCTACGTGGTGAAGGTGAACATTCTGGGTTGGGGGTTTAGCAGCCTAGCAACCCATTCAGACCATAAGGTTAGGCAAACGAGGATGAGGTTGACATGAGGTTAGGGTTTGCGTGTAAATGAGTGTTTGGGGTTCACAAGGGACGATGGTCACACTCAAGAGGACGTGTGGGAGGGGTGGTATATTGGGGGTTGGAGGGGGGGGTTGGGGGGTTGAGTTGGGGGGTTGGGGTGGAGGCTGAGTGTTCGCTGATGTCCGCTCCAGCCAGTCACGCTGCTGCCTTGAATTACACAGCTGCTCCCCAGGACAGCAACCCTCCCCCAGCCTAGGGAGGGGCTACGCTAACAAGGGGGGTGAGGGGGGCAGAGTAAGCAGAGAGGAACAAACATGGGGCAATGATGGGGGGGTATTTAGGGATGGGCATGAAGGAACGGAGGAACGTGAAGGAAAAATGAGAGGGAGAAGGATGAGGAGAAAGGGATGGTAGTGATGGTAATGGTGTTGGTGGTTGCCTTCTGTTACTCCTCGAGACAGTGGCATCAGAGGGACAGGTGTTAGGGCGTCATGCCAACACAGGTGTGACTGCCCCGTGAACCTCATTAACACACACCAACCCGAGACAGATGGCGGCGTGAGGCTGAATACAACAATGATAAAACGAATTTAAGAAAGGAAAATGTATATAATTACCGCTAACATACCCCATCGGTTATATCAGCTGGACATGCTTAAGTGAGTCGAGCCACAGAGGCAAGGGAGTAATATTTATCAAAGAAATTATCGTCTCATATCCAGGTCGTCCATTAAATAGTAACCCGCCTTCACTTAGTCAATTTTACTTCATCTATTAGACTGAACATGAACCGCGCGGTCATGGAGAGCAACGTCCTCCTCCTCCTCCTCCTCCTCTTCCTCCTCTTCCTCAAGCTGGAAAACAATCAATGCAGCGAGAAAACTTGAGAGTCAGCTGCACCAGCGTGTTTATTACGTTGTTTGTATTTTGTTTGTGCGTCCCGTTAAAGTGGCGTTTTTCCCTTGCTTTCTTTTCTCACCGTGTCATCTGCAAGTAATAGCAAGGAGAGGCGAGGGGAAAAAAAGAAAGAAAAAAAACCCTCCAGTCATGTCTCGCTTCCTGATAACACCTTCACGGGTTGCAGCATTTCACATCGTCTTCCCGCGGCAGGAATGTACATGACGTGCAAGCTAATGATGCCAAGGAATAAGTTGATCGAGAGCGTCATCACCTAAGATAGATTACCACTTCTCTCGTCCCTCGCACTACCTTCCTCCCTCGCACGTGTCGTTAGAAGGCTGCTGCCCTTTACTACCTAACTGTCCAGGGGGTCAGTGCCCAGGATAAGGGTGGCAGGTGGCCGCTGGCAGGTGGGAGAGGGTGGGGTGCCTCCTTTGTGGCCCCTACGGCGATAGAGGCGGCGGTGGTGACGATGGTAGCAGTGATGGTGGTGGCATTAGTAGTGGTGGTGGTGGTGGTGGTGGTGGTGGTGGTGGCAACAGGAGCGAGGGAAGAGCTAGAAAATTGTTGCCAAACGATGAATCTGAAGAAAAAGTTGAATAATAAACGTGAATTGAGAAGTTGGTGATTGGTTAATGTACAGGTTTTTTGGTGACTGTGGTGCAGGTGAGCGTGAAAAGATATACATATAAGATGAAAACTAACCAAGGAAGAAATTTAAGACTTAATAGCTTTTTTTTTTTGCAGCAGGAAGAAGGTGTGGAGAGGAAATTGTCAACGTGAATAAAATTGAGAAAATCCTAATACAGTTTGAAAGCAACTTCGGTCAACTCAAGGAGAGAGAAAAAAAATAAAATTAAAAGGATGTCTGAGGAATAGAAGCGAACGTTTGAGGAAGAAAAAGAAGCAGGAAGAGAATAATATTAATACTTAACAAAATGATGAGGGAAAGGGAAAGGATGATGGGATGGGAAGGGAATTGCATCAGGAGAAGGGAAAAAAGACACACACACACACACACACACACACACACACACACACACACACACACACACACACACACACACACACACTAAGAGGGTGGGGAGTGTTGAGGGAGAGGTTCAGGAGGAGGGAGAGTCAGGGGACGGAGAGTGGGAGGGAAGGGAGGGAGGGAGAGAAGGGAGGAAGAGAAGGGAGGAAAGGCTGGCTGACTGCGAGGCATTAATGGTCAATATAAATAATGGAGATACGCATGGCCAGATCTCTCCTCCTCCTCTTCCTCCACCTCCTCCTCCACCTCCTCCACCTCCTCTTTCTCTTCCTCTGCCTCCTCCTTTCTCCCACACACTTTTCTTTCCCTCCTCATCTCGTTTTTACTTTGACAGAATTTTTCTGAAGTTGAAATATTGCTTCCTGGACCCTTTCTCTCTCTCTCTCTCTCTCTCTCTCTCTCTCTCTCTCTCTCTCTCTCTCTCTCTCTCTCTCTCTCTCTCTCTCTCTCTCTCTCTCTCTCTCTCTCTCTCTCTCTCTCTCTCTCTCTCTCTCTCTTCCCCGAACTCTCACTCTCTCTCTCTCTCTCTCTCTCTCTCTCTCTCTCTCTCTCTCTCTCTCTCTCTCTCTCTCTCTCTCTCTCTCTCTCTCTCTCTCTCTCTCTCTCTTTTTCCCTCAACTCTCTAAAAATACATGTTTTGTAGATACACTTTATTTCTTTTTTCTTTTCACAGCCCATATATTTCCCACGTTTATTTTATTACTATCTATTGAAAGAACAAATAAACCCGTCAGTGTGGCATTCATTTTACACGGTTTTGTGGGTTCCCTTTTATACATCTTTTACATTCCTCGCTGGAGCCTGTTTTCAAAGCCACTAAAACCTGTAACAAGCAATGCATCTTTTTTTCCACTATTATTGTATTACCACGTATTATTAATATTTTTTTGGGGTGTGTGTTTCTGTTTGGCTGCGTGAAAGGTCCGGTCCGCGCTCGACTAGGCTTTGAAGGGTGACTGAGTGTCACTTAACGAGGTAGGGGCGAGGGGTGAGAGTGAGAGCAAAGGGGGAAGAGTGACAAGGTGTTTTATAATGATGGTGCTGCCTATCTCTACACTGTTTTTTGTATAGTTTTGTCTCTCTCAACGTGTGTGTGTGGTGTGTGTGTGTGTGTGTGTGTGTGTGTGTGTGTGTGTGTGTGGTAAGTAACCTGCTGGGTTCACCTGGTCTGGGCACATCGCTTGGTTGGTCATTGATGCTAGCACCTGCCTCACCTCTTCCACCTCCTCCTCCTCCTCCTCCTCTCCCCTCTCCTACTCATCCTCCTCCCCTCTCCTCCTCCTCCTCCTCCTCCTCCTCCTTCCACTTTACTATCCTTTACCTCAGACTGTAGAGAATATAGAAGTAGAGTAGCTACACAGGCAACCTTGTAAGGCCCACCAGGGCTGTTGTTGCCTGTTATTCCTTTGTATTCCTTTGTATTCCCTTTGCCATGCTTCCTCTACCCATCTTTTCTCTGTGCCCACTGCCCCACCCAGGCGTGACCACAGACATGAGGGGGTTTATGGTACCTGTTTGCTATGTACCTGTACCTTATTTTACCTTTACCTGTTACCTGTAGCCTCGTGTACCTGTGGGTTAGGGTAATTACGTGATGTTAAGCTTTACATTAATTTGATGGTTGTTTCTTTTATGTTGTGTATCTTAAGTGGGATTGTTCTTAGTATTATTATTTTGTTTTACTTGTATATGTATATCTCTCTGTACCTGTTTTGTGTGTGTATCTTTATGCATCGCTCGAGTAGTGTACACCGGCTCACCTGAGGCCTCAACAATGCAAAAGGTGAAGTGATGTTAAAAGAATCTTAATGTCTATGATTCAACACCAATAAAACCGCACAAATTGGTTTAGATTCTCCGATTAGCAGAGTTGTTTATGCATTTTTCTCATTTTAACGTGTTCAAGATTGCTTCAAATTGTCTTGGGCGTGTTTTTCTTTTGTCTTAAGTCTCGCCCCGAGGAAGGAACACGCCCACTGCCTTGCCTTCTGAAGGACATGTAATATATCGTAGGAGAACATTAACACCTGAAATTATACCTCCTCCTCCTCCTCCTCCTCCTCCTCTTCATCCTCCTCCTCCTCTCCTCCTCCTCCTCCTCCTCCTCCTCCTCCTCCTCCTCCTCCTCCTCCTCCTCCTCTTCCTGCTCTTCTTCTTCTTCTTCCTCCTCCTCCTTTTTCTCCATCTGCTCCTCCTCCTCTCTTACTGTGATAATATATAGCATTCATTTTATCTTTCCCTCCTCGTCCTTCCTGTTAAAATTCTGGGTCAGATTGTAAGACGGTATCTGGAGCGGTTTTATTCTTCCTCCTCCTCCTCCTCTTCCTCCTCCTCCCTCCTCCTCCTCCTCCTCCTCCCTCCTCCCTCCTCCTCCTCCTCCTCCTCCTCTCTCTTCTCTCTTCCTCTTCCTCCTCCTCCTGATCCTTTATTTTTTTTCCTTCTTCGTCTTAACGTTTTAATTTAAATCCTTAACTTTATTAAATTTTCTTTTGATTTAATGTAAGTTAGAAGTGCGTCTCTCTCTCTCTCTCCTCTCTCTCTCTCTCTCTCTCTTCTCTCTTCTCTCTCTCTCTCACTCTCTCCTCTCTCACCTCTCTCGCATCTCTCTCTCTCTCTCTCTCTCTCTCTCTCTCTCTCTCTCTCTCTCTTCGTATGCTGAGCGGCGTAGATCGTGCTCATTCGCTCTGCTATCCTGCTCTCTCTCTCTCTCTCTCTCGTTCTCTCCGTCTTCTCTCTCATCTTCTTTCTCTCCTCTCCACTCTCTCTCTCTCTCTCGAGCATCGTCGGCCCGTCTCTTCGTCTCCCTCTCTCATCGGAAGTTCTCTCTCATCTTCCTTCATCGACCTCTCCCGCATCTCTCTCCTCTCTCCCTCCGTCTCCCTCTCCCTCCATGTCCCCTCTCGTCTCCTCTCTCTCTCTCATCGCATCTCTCAATACTCCTCGTCTCTCTCGATCTCTTCTCTCTCGTCTCTCTCATATTCCGTCTCGCTATCTTCTCTCCTCTCTCTCTCCTCTCTCTTCTCATCTCCTCATTTCTCACTCATCTCTCTTCTCACCATCTCCCTCTCACTCGCTCTCTCCGTCGTCTCTCTCTCTCCCTCTCTCTCTCTCCTCTCTCACTTTCTCTCGTTTCATCGTTCTTCGTCGCAGGTCTCTCTCCACCAGGATTTCGTTTCCCTCCCTCTCTCTCATTCTCTCTCTCTCTCTCCTCTCTGGCTCTCAGTCTCATCGTCTCTATCGCTCCCTCTTCTCAGCCGTAACTCTCTCTCCTCTCATCGCATCCCGAATGCTCTCTCTCTTCGTAATGCTGCGCGTAGCTCGTAGCTCATGTCGTAACGTCTGCGAAGGAGTCTCTCTCTCTCTCCTCTCTCTCTCTCTCTCTCTCATCTCTCTCTCTCTACTCTCTCTCTCTACTCTCATCTCGTCTCTCTCATCGTCTTTCTCTCTCCTCGTCCTCCCGTCGTCTCTCATCTCTCTCTCGGGACTCTCTCGTCGTCTCTCTCTCTCTCTTCTCTCTCGTCTCCTCTCATCTGCATCTCTCTCGCCTCTTTCTCTCTCTCTCTCTCTTCCTCTCGTTTCTCCCTCTCCTCTCTCTCTCGCTTCTCTCCATCTCTCGTCTCATCTCTCTCCTCTCGTCTCTCTCAGTCTCTTCTCCTCTCTCACTTTCTCATCTCTTTCCTCTCCGTCTTCTCTCTCTCTCCCTCTCTCTTTCGCTCTCTCTCTCCGTACTCCTTCCTCTCTCCGTCTCTCTCCATTTCTCACATCTCTTCTCTCCTTCTCTCTCTCTCTCGTCTTCTCATCCTCTCTCTCTCTCTTCTCCTCTCTCTCTCTCTCTTCTATCGTCGGCCTCTCCATCTCGTCTCTCTCTCCTGCTCTCTCTCTTTCTCTCTCTCGTCTCCTCTCTCTCCCTCGTTTCTCACTGCACTCTCTCTCTTCCCTCTCTCTCATCTGTGTGTCTCTCTCTCTCTTCTCTCCCTGATCGTCTCTCTCTCCGCCAGTCTTTTTCTCCCCTTCGTCTCCTCTTCCACCCTTTCATCGTGGCATCTCTCTGTTTGTCCTCTCTCATTGCTGTGTCTGTCTGTCGGTCCGTCTGATCGTTCTGTCTGCTGTCTGTCTGTCGTCTGTCTGTCTGTCTGTCTGTCGTCCTGTCTGTCTGTCTCTCTGCGTCCTGTGGTCTCTCTCATTCTATTTTCTCTCTCGTCTCTCTTTCTCTTTACTTCTTTCTCTCGTTTCTCTCCTTAATGCTCCTCTCTCCTTACCTTCCCATCAGTCTCCCTCTCTCTCCTCTCGCTCATCTCCCAATCCCTCTCCATCTCCCTCTCTCTCTTTCTCCGCCCTCCCTCTTCCTCCTACTCTCCCTCGCCGCCTCTGCTCTACACTTCTACACCTCTATCCATCTGTCATCCTATCGGTACTCTCTCTCTCTTTATCCTTCCCCTCGTCTCTCCTCTCTCTATCGTCTCTCTCTCCTCCCTCTCTACTCGTCCATCTCTCTCGTCTCTCTCCCCGTTCTCTCTCGCTCGCCTCTCGTCTCACTCTCTCTCTTCTTCCTCTCCGTCTCTCCCTCTCTCCTCCTCTCCGCTCTCACCCTCTCTTCATCCTCCTCATCTCCTCTCTCCTCCTTCATCTCTCTCACCATCTCGTGCGCTCTCATCATATCTCTCTCTCCATCTCGTCTCGCACCTCTCTCTCTCTCTCTCTCTCTCTCATCTCCGTTTTCCTCTCTAGTCTTACCACTTCCTCTGTCTCTGGTTTTATCATTTTATATTGCTACTTCCCTTCTCGACCTCTCTCTCTCTCTCTCACTCCCACCTCCCCGTCTTCTCCATCTCTCTCTCGCCTCAACCTCTCGTCCACTCCATCGTCTCCTCTCTCCTCGCCAGTCTCTTCATCTTTTCGACCTCTCTCCTCTCCCCTCTCCTCTCTGGCCTCTCTCTTTCTCCTCTCCTTCTCTCCCGTCAAACCCCTTCCGCCTCCTCTCTCTCTCTCATTCCTCTCTTCCTCGCACCTCTCCTTCTCTCTCTACCCTTTCCAATTATCATAACTCTCTCCTTTATCCTCTCATCTCTCTCCTCTCAACTCTCTCCTCCTCCATCCTCTCTCTCATCCACTCATCTCTCTCTCTATTCCTCTCTCTTCTCATCTCTCTCTCCCCTTATCCATCATCTCCTTCTCGCGTCTCTCTCCCATCTCACTCTCTCTCCTCTCTCTCCCTCTCTCTCTCTCTCCTCTCTCTCTTCTCTCTCTCTCTCTCTTCCTCACTCCCTTCTCTCTCTCTCCTCTCCTCTCACCATCTCTCCTCTCTTCTCTCTCTCTCTCTCTCATTTCTTATCTTTAACATAATTCTCTTTTTCTCATCCTCCTCTCTACCTCCCCTTCCTTTGGACTCCTCTCATCACCTCTCCTTCCAGTCCGCTCCTCCCTCCTCCTCCTCCTCCTCCTCCTCCTCCTGTCCGTGCTTCCAGGCCGCAGGAGAGCAATGGCGTGTATTAGTGTCTGGAATGACCTGCCTCGCAATGACCTTCCAGGAGAACCGGCCAACTGTGTGTCCTTAATGCCCCTCTTGACCCCAACGTCCCCACTACGCCTCCTTCATTTGTGTGTTGTGTGTGTGTGTCTGTGTCTGTGTGTGTGTGTGTGTGTGTGGTGCGTATGTGGTGTGTGTGTGTGTGTGGAGCTTTCT
>JAPQNM010002486.1:0-43352 GCA_029783475.1 Metacarcinus magister | reverse complement strand
TTCTCAGAAATCGCAACTGATTAGTAATCAACTTGAAAAAGCAGAAATAAGGAGTACAGCTACTACATCTTCAACAGATGAACTCAGCCTAGCAGCTCCTTAATTACAGGCAAACAGAAACGCTATACGGGCAGATGAATATAATGTGCCATGGATGAAATTTTCACAGAGATATCATGTCATTTGCACAGAGAGATTTAAGACCCAAGCAATCAGCAAGACGGGAAATGATCAGAATTCTGGTAGATGATATTGCTAGGGTAAGTATGAAGCCAGGTAAAAAGGCACTCACGTCCATTGCTAAAAAGATTGTCAGGGCTTATCCAAGATCATTCCAAGATGAAATTGATGGGAATTTAATTGGAACTGGATATGATTCCATACTGAAACGGATGCAGACCCGGTTTGAAAACATAAACAGAAAGAAGGCTGAATTTTCTTTGAAAAGAAAACAGGATGAGTCAGATGAAGGTGAAGAAGAAGTGTTAGAAGTTGGAAGCTCACACAAAAAAAACTTGTGTGATGAATATGTGTGCAAAAACTACATGCCAATGAACTTCCCTGATGGTGAATCAGAAAAAACTCAAGATCAGAAAAATATCTTAAAAGACAAGTACTTATTAGGAGAAACTTATCAAATAGAAGACTTAATGATGAGTACATACATTTCCCAGAGAAAAGATATAAACAAGAATGCAACTATTTGCAGCCTACTTGTGGAATGGCCTTATCTGTTTCAGGAAACAGGAATGTTTATGCATTTTTGGAAGCTGACAGACATCAAGATTAGAGAAAAGATAGAATCAGCATTGGTCACAAATGGAGAGCATATTTTGAATTGGATCAAGACTGAACAAAATAAATACATCAGGAAAATTCACGAAGAGCTAGTGGAGGCCAGATGCATTGTTGGAAACAAAACCCCAGAAGTGCCAGCCATGATTTATGCAATAATATCATACTTTGGTGATAAAGAGGAGTTTGTTTATCTCACGGTAGAGGTAAGTTTCCAAGAATGGTTTTGAGGGACTTAAAGAGTTATGTATATGTATATTTACAAAATTTGGAGTACTACAAAACATTTGTGTTATCCTAAGTTCTTGTTAATAGGTATGAGAATTGCACAAACACTAATCGTATGCTAGTCCAAGGGTAGTACATATTGATCAATATTTACTATTCTAACATATGTAACACTTCACTCCTTTCCAGAAGGATAATTTGTGCTATCATTTTTCCGTCTGTGTCTGAGTGATCATGTGTATTCTTCTGTTTGGTGTCCATAGTCTGCCCAGTGTTACTGTTTGGTGTGTATTTATGTACTCTTTGGTCTGGTGTCTATACTCTTTATACTATCTATGCGCTCTCTCTCTCTCTCTCTCTCTCTCTCTCTCTCTCTCTCTCTCTCTCTCTCTCTCTCTCTCTCTCTCTCTCTCTCTCTCTCTCTCTCTCTCTCTCTCTCTCTCTCTCAGGAGGCAGACACAGGGTGGTTTTAAGAATGGGCTCGTATAAGTTTTTCTTTACGAGGCGAGTGAGTGATGAATGCACTTGTACTAGTGGATGCAACTATCCTTTGTGTGTGTGTGTGTGTGTGTGTGTGGGTGTGGGTGTGTGTGTGTGTGTGTGTGGGTGTGGGTGTGCCCTGAAAGACATGAAACCCATTACGTCACACTCCCCCCTACGTCACCGCCGGCCTAACCTCGTCTTTCCAACCACCACCATCATCGTTATCACCTCACAGCTCTCAGCCTGATCATATTACACGTGCTTTATAGGGTAACACTTATATTTTCCTTGTCCCTATTTACCTAGTCCTTAATAATAGTATAAGTTAACATAAAAAGTTCCTTAACGCGGGATCCTCCAAGGCTGGTGGTCTCATTCCTCCCTAGTATGTGACGTCGGTGCGTGTCTACCAATGAGAGGGATTTCGCGTGACAGCCAATCAGAGAATGAGTTCAGCTCGAGTTAGTGGTGGTGGTGGTGGTACACTGGTAGGTGGGCTGTGTCAGTATCCGGCAAGCATGAAGACGGGAAGGTTACGTTTGCCGGTACTAAGGTTTTCTTTTGTAAGTGATTAATTTAGAGTGAAGCACCGTAGAGGGTGTTGGAGTTGAAAGGTAAGGAGTTTGAGCGTGTGTTCATGTTATAGTATAGTAGTATAGTCACACACACACAATGGTCATATATCCGCCTTTACCTAGCAGACTGAGGTTTAAGTCCATCACGTGAGCAAAGCATTATGCACCAAAATTATAAATAAAAATTCATAAAACCTTTGAATTGTAATTATATAAAATTTATTTAACCAATACCAGTGGTGCGGTAGTTAGGCGTGTCCTTGAGTTGGTTAATGAGCTCATCACTCGTCCGCTCACCTTCCACCGGTGCATGTCTTAACGTGCTGGGTCCCAGGGACACCACTTGTCCTCCAAGGACAAGTGGCGTCCCTGGGACCCAGCACGTTAAGACATGCACCGGTTGCATGTTGATTGCATCCTGGTGCAGCTGGATCGTGGCGTCATGGCGGCGTTGCAGCATCTGGCACTTGATGAGTTCCGTGTGGGTTTCCATTAGCCGCCACGTTGATGTGGTGGAGCGAGACGGGCGGCAGTGGACGGGTATTATAGTCAGACACACCTTAGAGTGTGGTTGGGGTGTTCCGGTCGTGGGGAATAACCGTGTTACAGCGGTGCCACGTGTAGAGATTTGCCGCGCAAATTCAAATCAATTTCGTATTTAAAAATTTATGAGGCCCGAATCGTGTATCTGGCAACATCATATGTCATATGTGAAGTTTTCTTGCTGCTGGTGTCCAGGACGGACTCACGCATCCACCGGGACTTCAACGGAACTATCCTGTCGCCGCAGCAAGAAATAAACATCCTGGGGGTCACTTACGACAGTAAGCTGACCTTCAGGAGCCATATCTCCCAACTAGCCAGGACAGCGGCGGGAAAATTGGCCTCCCTCAGAAGGATCTCTTGGCTTCTGGACTGCAAGGGACGACAGCTGCTGTACAAAGCCCAGATCCGTTCTTCGCTGGAATATGCTTGTCTTGCCTGGGGCGGGGCGGCACCATCACACCTCTCAACTCTCGACAAGATACAGCGAAGGGCGGTGAGAATAATCTGGGAAGACGAGCGGGAGCCCCAGACGCCCCTGGACAGCCTGCAGCATCGCCGGGACGTGGCAGGGCTCACCACCTTGTACAAGGTGCAGCAATGTCCTGCCTCACCACTCACCAAGCTTCGCCAGCCGATGCGTCGCGTGGAAGTGAACACGCGTTCAGTGGCTTCCTCATCTGCTGCCCTTGAGGTGCCGCGATCGAACACTTGGCACCATCAAAGACAGTTTGTGCAAGTATACACGCGGTAGTGGAACATTTTTAGTGCCTCACATATGTGTCCGGATGACTTAAGTGTTGGTGTGTGTGGGGTACAAAGGTTTAAAGTGTCAGTGAACCAGTGGTTGAAGGGTGCGCGTGATAGAGACACGAATGGGGAACCTGTAATTGCACTTTAGATTATGTGTTTTGTTTTCTTACTAATTATACTTATTATTAATTGTAGCTATATATAAGTTTAATATATATTATCATAAGGTATACTTATAAGACTCAGTTAGATTTTAGAATAGGTCACACTAATCATGTCACCTTTAACCTGTAAGGCTCTGAGAAAATTTGTAGAAGTATCAATAAAAAGAGAGAGAGAGAGAGAGAGAGAGAGAGAGAGAGAGAGAGAGAGAGAGAGATTTGATTTGAATAATTTATTACACCCGGTGTCAAACATTACAAATTATTTAATAACAATGTCAATGTGTATCAACTGGTATATATATATATATATATATATATATATATATATATATATATACATATATATATATATATATATATATATATATATATATATATATATATATATATATATATATATATACATACATACATACACACACATACACATACATATATACATATATATACATATATACATACATACACATATACATATACATACATACATACATATATATATATATATATATATATATATACACATACATACATATATATACATACATATATACACACATACATATACATACATATACATATACACACACACACACACACACACATACACAGAACAACAACAACAACAACAACAATAGAAACAACAGAAACAATAACAACAATAACAACAACAGAAACAATAACAACAACAACAACAACAACAACATGTACAATTTATCTGTGACAAAAAAGAGGGAATCTTGCCAGTATTAAATCGAGATTATCATGGCTCAGGAGGTGACGGCACACCTCCACAAGCGGGACACCACGAGGCAGCAGACCCTCCAGCTCAGGGCAGTGCAGACATTGGTGCTCCAAGGTGTTGCTGTCGGGGGCATCACATAGAGGACAGGAGGAGAAGTTCGGCGAGTCGTGAAGTCCTGCAACCTCCCACACCGGCCGGTATCCTAAGCGAAGCCTGGCAGAGACAATGTTGTGCCTCCTCACCATGACTCCCCTGCGGCGATACTTGTACGTATGGTAGCGGAAGGAGTCGTAGTGCCGGATGGTAACACTCTCTTCCCTCTGGTGGTCCCGGGTCTGGTCGACGGAGCGGTAGGCAGCAGCTCTGATACATGTTAGGACATGTGACATAGATGGTGTGAGGCCAGCCGCAGGAGGAGGCAAGGCACAGGCTGCCTTAGCAAGGGCGTCAGCCCTGTCACTGCAGGAGATGTTAATGTGAGATGGAATCCATGCAAACTTGACACAGATGGCCCTATCACGATCCAAGGCCAGGAGGATTCTATTAACAATCGCAGTGCAGTGAGGCTTGGCACTGGAAAGGGCTTGGAGAGCAGACTGGGAGTCGCAGATGATCACAGCACTGAGACCACGCTGGGACAGAAGGCTGACTGCGTCCAGGATGCCGCAAAGCTCGCAGAAGGTGGAACTGGAGTAGTCAGGGAGGCGGTGGCCCACCCAGCCGTCAGGCGGAGCAAACATATCAGGCGAGAAGATGGCACACCCTGCCCGTCCATCAGTCTGTAAGGAGCCATCGGTGTATATGGAGCGAGACACAGGAAGGGAGGATAATACCGTGGATATGGTTTCCAGTGCCCGCTGTCGCTGTAGGGCAGGGTGAGCTGCAGTCAAAGTCGGCGTGTAGTGAACGTCAGGGGCGGGCAGCATCCACGGCGGGGGACTCGGAACATCCTCCTCCTCAGGGATAACAGTTGCCAGGCCTTGTAGATTGGTGCAGATGGTCTTGATGAGCCGTTTACTAGCAGGTTGAAGCGGGGGGGTGCGTTGGGGCTGCTCAGTCACGGCACGACGCACAACCCGTGCGTAGTGTGGTGCAAGTCTGGGTGAGTGGAGACACTTGGCAGTAAGGCGCGTCATGATATAGGTGATTCTGTCAATAATAGGAGGAATGTTAAGTTCTGCTTGCATGTTGACAACTCTAGTAGATAATGAACATCCAAGGATTACTCGCATGGCCTTGTTTTGAAAGGTCTCAAGAGGCTGTAAAGATGACTTGGGAAGCTGAATCAGGGCTGGTGAGAGGTAGTCTATAACTGAACGAATGAAAGTGACATAGATAGTCCTGGCTACAGGGATGGAGATGCCAGAAGAATTATTGGTGAGCCACTGAAGAGGACGTAGCCGACGCTGAAGACGATCCAACAGGTCACGGACGATGGGATGGGGCTGACGCCGGGCCGGTGGAGCTGCTGGGATCCTTACCGGAGCACCGAGGTAACGGTACTGAGAACACAGGGGGATGACGCTGCCTCCAACAGTGAAGTCTGGCAGCGTAGCATGAGGGCGGCAGGAGAAAATTCTACTCTTCTCTGGAGAGACAATAAGACCACATGTAGCAGAAGCCTGAGAGAAAGAAGCAAGAAACAGCTGAAGGTGCCTTGGTGAAGTAGAGTGAACACACAAATCATCTGCATAGCAAGTAATTGTAACCTCAGGAACATCAGGGAGAGATATTAGTAGTCGGTGCATCAGAATATTAAACAAAAATGGACTCAGTACCCCCCCCTGAGGTGTACCAAGAAAAAAACTGCGGGAGGAACTGTAGGCACCACTGAAAAAGACACGGGAAACCCGGTTACTAAGGTAACCCTGAATCCACCGCAACAAATTGCCCCTGATCCCAAAATCAACAAGCTGATCTAAAATAATATCCCGACTAGCAACATCAAAGGCACTCTTCAGGTCGATAAAGGCCACAACGCTGTCACGGGAGAGGCGAGAATATAACTCAACGAGGCAGTGATGTGTGCTACGCTGGGGAAGGAAGCCGAAGAGACGTGAAGAAAGATGCTGCTGCAGCCGGTACATCAGGCGGGTGAGCAAGATCCTTTCCAGCACCTTGCAGAAGCACGACGTAAGGGAGATGGGCCGAAACTTAGCCGTACCTGGCTTGGGAATGGGTATTATAGTACTGGTGGTCCATGCACGTGGCACGCAACCATCGCGAAGACACATATTGTACAGGCGCAGGAGAGGGTTACCAGGAACTCGGTATAGCAGACGTAACACCGCGTAGGTGATGCCATCATCCCCAGGGGACGAAGCCTTGCCTTTGAGAAGAGCACAGCGCAGTTCATCCTCTGTGACTAGCACAGACTCCTCGTCATCCTCCTGCAACAAGGCGCTTACCAGACGGAGTCGACGAACAAGAGCGCCGGAAGAAAGAGCATCTTGAACTGGAGCAGGAAGGCTGGCTGGGGTGGACTGCGCCGCCCACTCGTCGACAAGTTGCTGGACGTACACTGCGGGTGAATGGTGACGGGCAGTAGCGGGGGTCCTTTTAACCACTCGACGTATGAGGTGCCACATGGAAGCCACACTAGTCTGGTGATTAATACTGTCCGTGAAACGCTGCCAGGAGTCAGTACTCACATAATCCAGGAGGGCTATCAAATAATCTCTTGACTGCTGGTAGCGATGAAGCAGCTCAGGAGAAGGGTCAGCCTGGAACAGGAGGCCAACACGCTCCACTTCATCTCTCGCATTCTGAATGCTGGCGTCCAGGGACCACGAGAGAGCAGCAGGGCGACGCTGAAGGTGTGGCCTTGACACATAAAGCCTGTAAAAGTCATGGGTGGCAGAGACAAGACTGGAGTAAAGCTGATCAGGGGAAGCACAGTCAAAAGTGGGAAACAAGCGGGCTATGTACGAAACGTATGTCGGGCAGTATTTTGGAGGTACAGTAATTCGAAGACGCGACACAGGAGGTGTAGGCACAGCAGGAAGAGAATAGCGAAATAATAGGGCAACATGATCAGAGAATAGCGACGGTACAGAAGAGCACTGGACGCGGGATGACACTAAGCCAGCGGTGAGGACGTGGTCCAGCGTGCCGCCCCGGGAGTGAGTGGCACCGCCAGCATCCCAGCGGGTCAGATGATGCCTGCGGATATAAGAGAGTAGGAGGGCACCAGGACGATTGGTAGTACCAGAACGGTCACCTAACGCGGGATGGCGAGCATTAAAATCGCCGGCGTACACCGTACCACGCACAGTAGGAGGAGGAAGAGCAGCAAGCTGAAGGCGAGCAGGGGCCGAGTAGATGTTGCAAAGCTGCAACACACCACCCCCTACCTCGACTTCGAAGAGTTGAAATGTCACGTCAGGATCGGTAGAGGTGCGTAGGAGACGGTGCGTCAGGGAACTGTGGATGTAAGTCAGGAGGCCATTCCTTACCAGATGGACGTAGGTAATATAGCCGGGAAGGGAAGGAGCCTGTGGGGCAGGATCTGGCCGGCCCGGGAACGCCTCCTGGAGGAAAATAACACATGGGTGATGAGAAAAAACATAGGCCTTGAGTTGTAGAAGCTTGTCATAACTAGTGACACCACAAATGTTCCAAGAGATGAGGTCCAGTTGGGAATCAATGACGAACGCGGTGCTTGTGGGGAGAAGACCGGAGAGTGGAGGAGGAAGGGCGACTTGAGGTAGCCTGTTCAGAACTGGGGAGCAATTCACAGAGCTTGTCAAGACGAGTGGCAATAGTATCCATCTTCTCGGTAAGCGTGGTGATCGAAGAGATGACAGCCTGCTGAGCATCCACCAAGGAAGAAACCTTAGAGGCAGTAGCAGTGTGAGCAGCCACAAGTCCTTCCATCCTGGTATCAAGGGAGGCAAATCGTTCCTCGAGCGCCGAGACTCGAGCCTGGAGGGAGGCAACGGCCTTACGGAGAGCAACGTCTGACGGAGAGGGGGAGAAAGCGGGAGGAACTGGCTGGGTCGAAGGCGGCGGTGGCGGTGCTGCTGCTGCTGCTGCGGCGTCACTAGGCTGGGCTCGGCGCCGAGCACACCCGTGCCACACGTTGACACCCGGCTGTAAGCACCGGGGGCATTTCCAGCGAGATGAGTCCGGCGGAGGAGGAGGCTCGGAGGTGGAGGTCGAGGCAGCTGGGAGCGTAGGAGCACACCGTACGGAGCACTCCCTGGTCTCGTGGGCAGCAGAACACCAACCACACTTGGGTGAGGCAGAACAATACCTCGAGATGTGGCCGATACCCCAGCACCTGAAACACCAAGGCTTGTCATCTCGGAGTCTTCGCACCTCACACGGTGGAAGGCCGATGAGGAAATCAAAGCAGATGGTGGGTGGAGGCGGGTAAGAAAGACTCCAGACAATAACGATGCGTGGGATGGGTGACCCGTTTTGGATGAAACGACGGGCAGAATAAACACCTGGGTAGTCCTTGGCAAGAGATGGCTCCATCTCAACGGGGTAACGGGTGAGAATGAAGCTAGGAAACTTACGTGGTCGTTCAGGAGAGTCATGGGGAACGAGTGGCAACGACAAAAACTCACGCGTCTGAACCCTCGCGAGGATGTCCGAGCGCTGTCTCGAGATGTAGACAAAGCGAGAGGTGACGGCAGCCATCTTGACCTCGGCCAGATCACGCTGGAGTTGGAATGCCTTGTGAACCTCAGACAGCCAGCGCAGCTTTGTGTCTGTTGACGGGTTTCCATCAAAGCTGTGCTTGACATAGTCGTCTCTCGGGGCAAATGCTGGAATTTGAGGCATGGGCTTGGAGGGGGGAGAAGGCAATACACCAGAGGAAGACATAGAGGACTGAGGAGCAGGCTCAACATGCTTAGCAGAGGCACGCAGAGAGAGAGAGAGAGAGAGAGAGAGAGAGAGAGAGAGAGAGAGAGAGAGAGAGAGAGAGAGAGAGAGAGAGAGAGAGAGAGAGAGAGAGAGAGAGAGAGAGAGAGAGAGAGAGAGAGAGAGAGAGAGAGAGAGAGAGAAAAGAAAGGGAACACAACTTGCAAGGCTTTAGAAAACGTCTAGCATGACCCGCGGCGTGACAACTTATATTAGCAGGGCATCGGACCCTTAACTTAGCGTTGCGTTACCGTCACTTGGCAGAGTAAAGGCAGCGGGAGACAGTAGGAGGAAAAAGCAAAGTCTAGTTAACAACAACTCAAACTCCCAAGAGCCTTCTCTCCATCTCTCCTTCCCTCCCTTACACGGTGAGCGTCAGAATACCCTTAAGTTAGGCCCCAAGCGTCTCAAGGCATCTGGACCAATACTTATAAAGCAAAGACTTTGTCTCAAACGATCCTAAGTACACAAAATGGCGGAAATCGGTCTTAACTATTAGGAATAAGTCTTAAGTCGCGCCCTAAGCTAAGTGCGGGTGCGGGAGCGAATAGCAGCTAGACTCTGTCCTAAGACACTAGCAGACGACACTCGTACGCTGTTTTCCGTTTCGCACCAGCCTGAGCCAGCCTCAACTCATAATTTAATATTGATATATACCTCCAATAAAACAGTGTATATATACGAGGAAGATAGTAAGTGGCAGAGAAACGTTGTAGAAATGCTGCTGTAGGAACAAAATTGTATAATAGTGGTGATGAATACCAGAAACAAGGGAGATATAACGGCAGCCTCTAAACTGTTTTGTTATGTTCTTTGAATTTTGATATATACTCCCAAGAAAACAACTTACATGTACGTGGAGGAGATTAAATGGTAAAAAAATGTTGAAGAAATGCTAGTGTAGGCACAAAAAAATGTATAACCGTAGCAAATAAATAGTTAAGAAGATATACCCAAAGTTTCTTTAGGAGTAAGGGAAACCTAACATTGATACATTGATATATACAAACGATTCTGACACTCATTACCGTCACAAATAAATAGCTGCTAATAAGATATCCCCACTCCCCACCTTCCCCCAATAAACATGAGGACATGTGGGAATGTAAGGGGAATTGGGCGAGTGTGAAAGTGAAATTTTACCCAAATCTAACCTAACCTAACCTATCGGAAAAAAAATTCATAAGGGGTTCTGTCCTGGAGGGTTTTGTTCTATCTTTTTTTCCTAGGGTGTTTTGTAAAACTTTTAAAACTGAAGGTAGCAGTAGAGTCCATAATTTCATTTGAATTGAGTGCATCCAATTATTTTGTTTATTTGGGCCCTTTGAACGGAGCGTTGCATCGACGATAAAAATATATCCTCATATATGTATTTTTTAATTCTAGTCTTAACCAGTGACCAGAAGTACTCATTGTTATTTTTTGTCGTTATTTTCACTCTTTTTAAAACTTTTAGTGGTTAAAATCACGTTATCCAAACCGAATGCTTGCTATAATTTCGACATGCTGGTGCCGCTGTCTTAGACTCATTCTTAAGCTCCGCGCCTTAGCTGGACAAATGTCCTAGCTTAGTTAAGACGCGATCTTAGGATCAAATCCTAATTCTTTATAAGTATGGCCCCTGGGTCCATACTTATAAAGAATTAGGATTTGATCCTAAGAGCGCGTCTTAACTAAGCTAGGACATTTGTCCAGCTTGGCCGCGGAGCTTAAGGATGAGTCTAAGACAGTGGCACCAGCGGCCAGGAACATGTCAAAATAGCGCTACATATAGCAAGCATTCGGTTTGGATAACATGAAATTTAACCACTAAAAGTTTTAAAAAGAGTGAAAATAACGACAAAAAATAACAATGAGTATTTTTATGATTCCTGGTTAAGACTAGAATTAAAAACTACACATATGAGGATATGTTTTTATCGTCAATGCAACGCTTCGTTCAAAGGGCCCAAATAAACAAAGAAATTGGATGCACTCAATTCAAATGAAATTATGGATTCTACTGTTACCTTCAGTTTTAAAAGTTTTACAAAACCCCGTAAGAAAAAAAGATAGAACAAAACCCTCCAGGACAGAACCCCTTATGAATTTTTTTTTCTCGATAGGTTAGGTTAGGTTAGGTTAGGTGGTAAAGATTCGTTTCCTTAACCACTATAATGCACTGCAATTTAAACCTCAGAAACTTGTTCAGATCACCTCAGTTATGCCGCTGAATTACAGAAAAAATACGATTTTTTTTCTTCTTGAAAAATATAGTTTAGTTTGGTTTGAACAAGGTTCTGTTATTTGTCAATATAAGTTAAGGTATGGTTGATTAATGTTATGTTATATTATGTTGATTTAGAAGCTATCAAATGTTTTTTCTGACTAAAACTAGGGGGTTGTGAGAGGTGCAGACGCCATTTTTTTTCATAGCCACACGCCATTCTGATGAATATATAAAAATTAACCGAAAAAAATAGCCTTGTTAGCATAACCTTCCCAGAACTACAGTTAAATAAGCCTAACTAAAACTAACCCAACCAAATCTAACTAAACTTAACAGAACTTAACTAAACCTAACCAAACATAACTAAACCTAACGTAACCTGAAAAAAAATTTGGATCTTTTTCTGTAATTCTGAGGCATAACTGTTTGAAGTGATTTGAACAAGTTTCTGAGACCTTCTAAATTTATTAAAGTCTGCCCTTCTATAATCTGGTACTTTTTCTTTATTTTCTTTTATTTTAGGTTTTTCTACTTCAATGTTATATGTAATCACCCTGTGGTCACCCGAACTAAACTCGCATCCTACAATAACGTTGTTGACAAGGCTTTGCTCGGTTGAAAGAATAATGTCTAAAATATTATTTCCTCGAGTTGGGTGTTCGACATGTTGGTGAAAAGAGCTTTCTAGTAAGTTTACGTAGAGATCGTGACCGGAGTGTGAAGCGAGAGGACATCCCCATTTGGTGACAGGTAAATTTAGATCACCGAATATTATACTTTCATTTTGACAACTAATTTCTGCAAGTTGTTCGTAAAGTTTATCGTCGATTGAATGTGACTGTACAGGAGGTCGATAAATGAGACCGATAGTTATTTTACGCGAGTTTACTTTTAACTGAATGTACGTTGCATTGATATTTTCAATCGCTTGTTTCGATAATGCAAGTGAGAGAGGTGGAGAGTAGATTTAACGTAAAGGAGTACCCCACCTCCTTTTCTTTGGTGTCTTTCACTGCTGTATAAGTTATATCCCGGTATTGAAAATTCAGCTAAAAAATCTCAGTTTTTTGAGTCAATCCAAGATTCCGTAACACCGATGATATCATATTCCTCCAGGCAAACGATCTCTTCAAGATCCTGAAATTTATTTCTAATGCTTCGTGCATTTAGGTAACAAACTTTAATATTTTTGTGAATGGCTGGAGCATTTTGAATACGAGAATTTGAATTAGTGTGAGGACGAGGGTTTATCTCAATGGGAGGACGCGGGATAATCACATTGAGTGTACTACTGTGCGAACGTGAGTTTGTATGATTGCAGGGACGAGTATTTACGGTGTCAACTGTATTTCTGCCTGATACTCGTTTTTTGTCCTGAAGATGGACACTGCTGTGTGTAACAGTCTCCCAAAACGTGCTGAGCCTACAGGATTGAGGTGAAGTCCGTCGTGTTGGAAGATGGTTGGTAGGTTGTAGAATTGATCCCAGAGGTTAATGAAGTATACACCTTCCTCTCTACAGAGGTTAGTCAAACACCTGTTAGTACTAGACGCCTTGTCGTAAAAACTACTTGCTGCGTTTATCCTGGGGAGAATACCAGAAATGATAATGTTACGGGACTTCATTTTATATTTTCTTATCATCTCTCGGTACTTAGCTAAGAGGGCCTCCGATTTGGTTTGATTAATGTCATTTGTTCCCGCGTGGATGATGAATAGAGTGTTCTCCGTTGCGTTAGCGGTCGTGTTTTCGGATGAATCGGTTATATGGTCTAATTTGGCCCCCGGGAAACAATGACGGTGGTAGCTTTTAGAGCGGGAACAAAATTCAACGAGCTGATCACGTATTATTGAGTCACCAATTAATTTGGTGTCTTCGCTTTCCTGTGTCACTTCTGTTAATATATTAAATCTATTGCTTGTCGTGACCGTTAGCTGACGTTTTGGCGATGGCCTTATACCGTTCCTAACGGGGATGAAACGGGAAGACGTAGAGGATAGAGAGGAGGAGGGGTAGGAAGAAGAGGGAGAGGAGGAGGGGAAGGACAAAGAGGAGGAGGAGGAGGAGGAGGAGGAGGGGGAAGAAGAGGAGGACGAAGGAGAGCGGGTGGTGGAGGAAGAGGAGGATGGGGAGGGTAAGGGGAAGGAAAAATTGGAGGAGGATGAGATGGGGGAGGATGAAGGGGAGGAGCGGGAGGATGAAGGGGAGGAGGGTGAGGATGAAGAGGAGAAGGAGGAGGGGTTAGCTAAAGGGGGGAAGTGGGAAAGGGAGAGAGAGGGGGAGGGGGAGGGAGAGAGACGGGAGGAGGATGGAGAGAGAGGGGAGGAGGGGGAGGATGAAGGGATTGGAGGGGAGAAGGAGGAGGAGGAGGAGGAGGAGGAGGAGGAGGAGGAGGAGGAGGAGGAGGAGGAGGAGGAGGGGGTGGTGGTGGTGTAGGGGAATGTTTGTTTACGGATGGGAGAGTGTGAAGAAGGGGAGTGTGTGTGTCTGTGTGTGTGTGTGTGTGTGTGTGTATGTGTGTGTGTGTGTGTGTGTGTGTGTGTATGTGTGTGTGTGTGTGTGTGTGTGTGTGTGTGTGTGTGTGTGTGTGTGTGTGTGTGTGTGTGTGTGTGTGTGTGTGTGTGACAGAGAGAGAGAGAGAGAGAGAGAGAGAGAGAGAGAGAGAGAGAGAGAGAGAGAGAGAGAGAGAGAGAGAGAGAGAGAGAGAGAAAAGAGATAGAGAATAATAACATTTACTACCTAACAACCTCACTAACTAGGTAAGTAAATAAATAAATTAAGATAAATGAAATAAAACAGTGCAGAAAACATATAAAAAGAGATAGACTAGATAGAATAATGCGTTTATGAATAGAGAAAATGACACAAAATTACACATAACAACAACATAACAAAAGACAGATAAATAAATATATATAGAATAACAAAAAAAAAAATGTTATGCCAATGTATGTAACAAATGTTGATTCATTATCTAGACAGACGAGTCTTTACACCCGAGGATATCACAAAGGTGTAGCTTAGTCAACACAGAATCAATAAAGTACACACAAGGTAAGAAAGATGAAGTATGTGTGTCTGTGGTAGTAGTGGTGGTAGTGGTGGTGGTGGTGGTGGTGGTGGTGGTGGTGGTGGGTAACACACTTGGATTAGAGTCAAGGTGTACGTAGTTCGAGCCCCGGCCAGGCAGAGACTATTAAGGTTAGGTCATCTTACACACTAAGACCACTGTTCATGTTAGGAAGTATTTAGGAACGTAGGATGGGAGTTAAGAGTAGTAGTAGTAAAAGTAATAGTAATAGTAGTAGTAGTAGTAGAAGTAGTGGTAGTAGTAGTAGTAGTAGTAGTAGTAGGTCTTATTCATAGCCTACACTTGCACGTTTTCTGGTTATCTTCCTCTAACTTCTAAATTATCGATTTTATTCAGTGAAGATTTTTTTTTCTTTCTCTCATTTGATTTAAGGATGAAACACTACTGAACTTTTCCATCTTCCTTCCCTTCCGTCTCTCCTTTCCTTCACGTCTTTCCTTCCTTCCTTCCTTCCTTCCTTCCTTCCTTCCTTCCTTCCTTCCTCCCAAGGGCCCCTCAACACGCCATGCTTCCTAACTTTTGGGAATGAATCTTACTCTGACTTATCGAATTGGTAGTTGTTAATGATGTAAAAACTTATATATATATAAAAAAAAATAACACGTAAAGTTTTTTTTTCTAACGTTACCACATATCAACGTATTATTTTTTCTCATCCAACTTACACATATCAAAATTACGAGATTAATAACAAAAAAATAAATAATAGTGAAAATTTGAAAAAAGAATGAATGCAGTGTACTAAACGTAAAGAAACAAGTATTTTGTATCACACATCGATCTTTTGACCTCATCGCTAACTAAGAATATGAATAAATAAGAAAACAAAGACGCGAAAGACAATGAAAGCATCGCACCATCGCCCGTAGAGTTTAACGCGAAGGTCAGTTGGGAGATAAGCATGAAACTTTTCTCTTGTTCATTCCTCATCATTATTTTGAAGAGTTGTGGGGTTTGGGGTGCTGGGGGTTAGGGGGTTCGGGGGCTGGGGGTTGGGGGGTTGGGGGGCTGGGTGTTGGGGGGTTGGGGGTTGGGGGTTGGGGTTAGGGGGGTAGGGGGTAGGGAGGATAGGGGATAGGGAAGCCAGGTTAACGTAGAAAAGGATAAACAGAAAGACGCCTCCTTCACACTCCCACCCCGATCCCTGACAGCAGAGTAACGAATATATGGGGAAGGGTGTCTTGGGTGGAGAAGCAGGGGTGAGTGTAGCAGGTGTGAGTACAACAGGGGTGAGTACAACATGGGTGAGTGTAGCAGGGGTGAGTACAACAGGGGTGAGTGTAACAGGGGTGAGCACAACAGGGGTGAGTACAACATGGGTGAGTGTAGCAGGGGTGAGTACAACAGGGGTGAGTGTAACAGGGGTGAGCACAACAGGGGTGAGTACAACAGGGTCGAGCACAACAGAGGTGAGTTCAACATGGATGAGTAGATAATAGAAGGACTCAGGTATGGTAAGGTGTTAATTTCCTTTGTGTATCCTTGTTCCTCACACCGGCAGCATCAATAGGAATCAGGTAACTCGGTCACTAATTACAACGTATTTTCACAAAGCCAAATGGAAGCAAAAAAAAAAATCATGATACCATAATAAATCGCAATATGTACAAAGCATATAGTTATTATTACCCCAAAAAATGACATGGTAAAAAAAATTCGCTATTCCGGTCAAGAGAAAAAAATTGGTAATGGTAAGCCACCTGTACTCATTTAATGTATTCAAAGAGAGAATAAAAAGGGAGGATAATGGACAGTCCGTCATGTCTGTCTATAAAGAAGGAATGAAGTGTGTAGTAGTGGAAGGGATTTATTTAACAGTATGAGGAGGACTGTCATATATGTTTAGTAAGTAAGAATGAAGTGTGGAGTAGTGGAGTGGATGAAACAGTATGTGGAGGTCTGTGGAGGGCTGTCATGTATGTCTATAAAGAAGTAATGAAGTGTGGAGTAGTGGAGTGGATGAAACAGTATGTGGAGGTCTGTGGAGGGCTGTCATGTATGTCTATAAAGAAGGAATGAAGTGTGGATTAGTGGACAGCTGTCATGTCTGTCTATGGAGAAAGAATGAAATGTGGAGTAGTGGAAGGGATCAAACAGTATGTGGAGGATTGTCATGTCTGTCTATGGAGAAGAAATGATGTGTGTATAGCATTAGTATGTATAGTAAGAGATGATGGGAGAGAGAGGGGGAGAGGGAGGGAGAGTAAACTCGTCACTCTCTCTGTGTTTCCTACCTTTCCAACCTCCTCCTCCTCCTCCGCCTCCGCCGCCGCCGCCTACGCCGCCGCCGCCGCCGCCGCCGCCGCCGCCGCCGCTGCCGCCGCCGCCTCCTCGTCTTCCCATATCACAGAATCATCTTAATGCTTGACCATCGCTCAGCCTCCGCCCGAAAATACACACAGTCAACCATTACTTAATAACCTGAACGAGGGAGTAACTGATGACTTGAAGATGCTAGGGGCAGCCTCTCAAATTAGCGGCAAAGAGAGAGAGAGAGAGAGAGAGAGAGAGAGAGAGAGAGAGAGAGAGAGAGAGAGAGAGAGAGAGAGAGAGAGAGAGAGAGAGAGAGAGAGAGAGAGAGAGAGAGAGAGAGAGAGAGAGAGAGAGAGAGAGAGAGAGAGAGAGAGAGAGAGAGAGAGAGAGGAGAGAGAGAGAGAGAGAGAGAGAGAGAGAGAGAGAGAGAGCGAGAGCGAGAGAGAGAGAGAGAGAGAGAGTTGTTTCTCCTCTGACTTGAAAGGGTGCGTGATGTGTGTGTGTGTGTGTGTGTGTGTGTGTGTGTGTGTGTGTGTGTGTGTGTGTGTGTGTGTGTGTGTGTGTGTGATGTGTGCGTGGTGTGTGTGTGTGTGTGTGTGTGTGTGTGTGTGTGTGTGTGTGTGTGTGTGTGTGTGTGTGTGTGTATGTGTGTGTGTATGTGTGTGTGTGTGTGTGTTATCATACAAAGTTGACAGATAACTAACTCCTACCTCAGTGACCGCTGAGGTTGGAGTTAGTTATCTGCTAACTCTAAGCTCTTTTCTAACTGTTATTTTTTTACTTCGATAAAATGTCACTACTGGGTTTTCAACCTGTCTTGTTTAGGTATGGGAACTAATTCACTAAAATTTTTTATTCATCTTAGAGCACAATGAATACAAATATTGATATTAACACGAATTATTACGATGTCCTGGGCGTGGCGGCCGACGCCACCCCGAAAAACGGGCGAGGTACGACGCCAGGCACGGGAGGCACCATCACCGGCCCCGGCAGGAAGGTAGGTAGGTACGTAGTTAGTTAAGTAGGTAGGTAGGTAGTTAGTTAAGTAGGTAGGTAGGTAGTTAGGTAGGTAGTTAGATAATGATTAGGTGGTTAGGTAGTCATTATGTATGTAATTATAAGGTATGCATTTATTATGTATGTAATTATAAGGAAAGTTTATGTATTCGCTCATGTGTTCGCCCGCCCATGTATGTATTCGTTCGCCCATGTATGTATTCGCTCGCCCATGTATGTATTCGCTCGCCCATGTATGTATTCGTTCGCCCATGTATGTATTCGTTCGCCCATGTATGTACTCGCTCGCCCATGTATGTATTCGCTCGCCCATGTATGTATTCGATCGCCCATGTATGTATTCGTTCGCCCATGTATTTATTCGTTCACCAATGTATGTATTCATTCGTCCATGTATGTATTCGTTCTCCCATGTATGTATTTGTTCGCCTATTTATGTATTCGCTCGCCCATGTATGTATTCGTTCGCCCATGTATGTATTCACTTGCCTAAATATGTATTCTTTTACTCATGTATGTAATCTCTCGATCATGTATATATTCTCTCGCTCATGTATGTATTCTCTCGCTCATGTATGTATTATCTCGCTCATGTATGTATTCCCTCGCTCATGTACGTATTTGCTTGCCAATGCATGTAATCGCTGGCCCATGTATGTATTCGCTCATCATGTATGTATTCGCTAGCTCATGTATGTACTTGCTGGCCCATGTATGTATTCACTTTCTCTTGGGTGTATGTTGGGTGACCCACTGTGGGTGTAGGTGTTGGGGGATGAATGTGTTTATGTGTGCCAGGAGTTATTGTAGGATTGTGTGTGTCGGGGGAGTGAGTGTAGGTGTGTGGGTGTATTGGGTGAGTGTGGTTGTGTGTGCTGAAAGAGTGAGTGTGGATGTGTGTGTTTGATGGTGGAGAGTGAGGTTCGGGTGTGTGTGATTAAGGGAGAGTGAGTGTCGATGTGTGTCATGGGGGATGAATGTGTGTGTGTGTGTGTGTGTGTGTGTGTGTGTGTGTGTGTGTGTGTGTGTGTGTGTGTGTGTGTGTGTGTGTGTGTGTGTGTGTGTGTGTGTGTGTGTGTGTGTATGTGTGTGTGTGTGTGGTGTGTGTGTGTGTGTGTGTGTGTGTGTATGTGTGTGTGTGTGTGTGTGTGTGTGTGTGTGATGAGTGTGGGTGTGTGTTTTAGGGTGAGTATGTGTGGATGTATTGGGTTGAATGTTTGTGTGTGTGTGTGTGTGTGTGTGTGTGTGTGTGTGTGTGTGTGTGTGTGTGTGTGTGTGTGTGTGTGTGTGTGTGTGGTGTGTGTGTGTGTGTGTGTGTGTGTGTGTGTGTGTGTGTGTGTGTGTGTGTGTGTGTGTGTGTGTGTGTGTGTGTGTGTGTGTGTGTGTGTGTGTGTGTGTGTGTGTGTGTCTGTGTCTGTGTGTCTGTGTCTGTGTCTGTGTGTCTGTGTCTGTGTGTCTGTGTCTGTGTGTGTGTGTGTGTGTGTGTGTGTGTGTGTGTGTGTGTGTGTGTGTGTGTGTGTGTGTTACGTTGACTGAATGTGGGTGTGTGTTAGGGTGAGTATATGTGTGTTGGGTTGAGTGAGTGAGTGAGCTCACCGCTCCCCCTTCCATCCTCATCCCTTCCCCATCCCCACTCTTCCTTCCATCCTTCCCCTTTCTTCACTCTTCCTTCCATCCCTACCCCTTCCTTCCCCCCACTCTTCCATCCATCCCTATCCATTGCCCCCTATCCACTCTTTCTTCCTCACTACCTCTTTCCCCCTCCACAAACTTCCTTCCATTCCTACCCCTTCCCTTCCTACCTCACTCCCCCTTCCATCCTTACCACTATCCTCTCCCCACTAACCTTTCCATCCTTACGCCTTCTTCCTACCCCACTCCACCTTCCATCCTTAACCCTTCCACCTTGAAGCCTTGCAGCCCCACAGCCTTGCAACCTTGCAGCCCTACCCCTACGCCTACCCCTTCCTATCTCCATCACACCATTCCCCTAATGAGCCATTCCCATTCCCTCCCCCTCACTCTTCCTTCCATCCCTAACCCTTCCCCTAACACCACTCTTCCTTCCTTCCATACGCCTTCCTTCCTCCACACTGTCCCTTCCATCACTACCCCTTCCCTCCTTCCCACTCCTCTTTCTATCCCTAACCCTTTCCCTTACCCACTCCCACTTCAATCTTTACCCTTTCCTCCCTCCTCACTCTTCCTTCCATCCCTAATCCTTCACCACTCCCCACTAACCCTTCAATCCTTACCCCTTCTCCTTCTTCACAATCCCCCTTCCATCCTTACCTCTTCCCACCCCTACCCTACCCTACCCCTTCCTCCCTCCCAAATCCCCTTTCCATCCCTATCCCTTCCCCCTTTAAACTCTCCCTTCCATCATTACCCCTTCCCCCCTCCTCACTCTTCCTTACATCTCTAACCCTTCTCCCTCCCAACGCCCCTTTCAATTCCTACCCCTTCACCCCACCCAACTCAACCTTCCATCCTTACCCCTTTCCCCCTTCCCATTCACCCTTTTCATTCTTATCCCTTTCCCCCTACCCACTCTTCCTTCCATCAATCCCCTTCCCCCTCTCCCCCATCTCCCTTCCATCCTTACACCTTCCCCTCTCCCTACTCTTCCTTCCCTCCCTACCCCTACCCCCATTATTCCCACTTTTCTTTCTATCCCCCTTTCAAACTCCCACATATATCTTTTCCCACTTTCCCTTCACCTCCCCACTCCTCCCCCTTCCATTCATACCCCACTGTCCGTCCCAACTCTTTCGTCCACCCATCCCCACTCCCCCATCTATCCCTTCCCCACTCCTCAATCTATCCCTTTTTAATTTACTCTTCCCCTTCCCACTCTCTCTTCCATCCCTAATCCTTCTTCCCTCCACACTCCCTCGCCAATTTCTACCCCTTCCCTCCTCCTAACTCCTCCCACTATACATACCCCTTACCTTCTCCCCACTCTTCTTTCCATCCCTCGCAATCCATATCCCTTCCTCCCTCCTCACTCCCTTTCCCATCCTTACGCTATCCACATCCCCATTCCCACCTCCAACCTTATCTCTTCCCCACTCCCCATTCCCCTTTCCATCCCTAAACTTTCTCCTCTCCCTACTCCTCCCTCCATCATTATCCCATCCCCTTCCTCACTCCTTCCATCCCTAACTCATCCTCCTTCCCAACTCCCCCTTTAATCCTCCCCCCTACCCTTCCACAGTTTTCCACCTCTCCCTAACCCTACCACTCCCCACTCCCCCTTCAATCCCTACCCCTTCCTTTTTACCCACTTCCTCTTCCCTCCCTTCCCTTTCCCATCTCCCCACTCCCTTCTATTCCTACCTCCTCCTCCCTCCCTACACCCACTTACATCCCTACCTCTTTCCCCCAGCCAACTCTCACTTCCATCCCTACCCCTTTCCCCCTCCCCACTCTTCCTTCAATTTCTAACGCATTCCCCTCTCCCCGCTCCCCATCTATCGCTATCCCTTCCTCCTTCCCCAATCCTCCTTCCATCTCTTCTCCTTCCCTTTTCCCAACTCTTCCTATCATCCTTACAAACTTCTCCCTCCCTATTCTCCATTCCAGCCCTACTTTTTCCGCCCTCCCAAAATCCACTTGCTCCCTCCCCACTCCCCTTTCAATCCAAACTCCTTTCCCCCTCTCACCAATCCCCCTTCTATACCTACCCCTTCCCCATCCCATCTTTCCCTTCTATTCCTACCCAATCCTCAATCCCCAATACCCCTTCCATCCTTAATTCTTTCCCCTCCCAACTCCACCTTCCATCCTAATCTCTCCCCCCTCATCACTCTTCCGTTAGTGTCTACCCCTTCAACCCTCCCCACTCCCTTTTCAATCCTTACCCTTTCCCCCTCCCAACTTTTTCTTCGTTCCCTATCCCTTCCGCCTCCCCATTTTCCTAGAGTCCCTATCCCTTTCCCCTCTTCCCTACCCCATTTTCTATCCTTATCCCATTCCCCCTTCCAACTCTTCTTTCCATCCCTGACCCTTCTTCTATCTCCACGTTTCCTTTCATCCCTACCACTTCCCTCCTCCCCTCTCCACTGTTATCCTTTTCCCTTGCTCCTTTCCCATTCCCTCTTCCATCATAAAGCCTTACCCTCTCCCCACTCTTGCATGTATCCTTACCCTTTCCTCCCTCCCCATTCCCCATACAATCCTAACCCTTTCCCTCATCTAAACTCCCACTTCCATCCTTAACCCCCATCTTCCCACTCCCATTCCATCCTTACCCATTCACCCATCCCACTCTTCCTTCACTCCCTAACCTTCCCCCCTCCCTACTCCCCCTTCCATCAAAAACCAATTGCCCTCCGTGCACACTACTCACTCACTCACACTCAAACACACTCACTCACACTCACACACAATCATCCACACTCACACTCACTCACTCACACTCACACTCACTCACTCACACAAACACTCACTCACTCACTCACTCACACTCACTCACCCACACTCACACTCACTCACACGCACGCTCATTCACTCACCCACACTCACATTCAATAACTCAATCACACTCAAAATCACTCACTCACTCACACTTACAATCACTCACTCATCCACATTCATACACACTCACTCACCCCCACTCACACTCGATCACTCACTCACACTCACAATGACTCACTCACTCACTCACACTCACTCACTCACCCACATTCACACTCACTCACTCACTCATCCACATTCACATTCACACTCAATCACCCACACTCACACTCACTCACTCACACTCACACTCACACTCACTCACACTCACTCACACTCACTCACTCACACTCACTCACCTCACACTCACACTCACACATTACACTCACACTCACACTCACCACACTCACACTCACTCACTCACACTCACACTCACTCACTCACTCACACTCACACTCACTCACATCACCACATCACACTCACTCACTCACCCACACTCACACTCACTCACTCACTCACACTCACACTCACACTCACTCACTCACACTCACACTCACTCACACTCACTCACTCACACTCACACTCACTCACTCACTCACACTCACTCACACTCACTCACCCACACTCACTTACTCACTCACTCACTCACACTCACACTCACTCACACTTCACTCACACTCACCACACTCACACCACTCACAACTCACATCACTCACCCAAACTCACACTCACACTCACTCACTCACCACACACACTCACACTCACTCACCCACACTCACACTCACTCACCCACACACACTCACACTCACTCACCCACACTCACACTTACTCACCCACACACACTCACACTCACTCACCCACACTCACACTCACTCACCAACACACACTCACACTCACTCACCCACACTCACATCACTACCCACACACACTCACACTCACTCACCCACACTCACCTCACTCACCCACACACACTCACACTCACTCACCCACACTCACACTCAATCACCCACACACACACTCCATCCTTACCCCTTTCCTTTCCCTCTCTTCACTCCCCTCTTAATCGCTACCCCTTCCTCTCTCCCCACTACCGCTTCCATCCCTGGCTATTCCCCTCTCTGCACTCCCCTATCCTCCTCTATCCACCCCCCTTCCATCCCTACCGCTTCCCCTTCCCAACTCCACCTCCCATTCTTACCCCTTCCCCATATCTACTCTTCTTTCCATCCCTACCCGTTCCTCCCTCCCAACTTCCCCTTCAACCCTCCCAACTCCCCCTTTCCATCCTACCCATTCCCTTCCATAACCCCCTACCCATTATTCATTCCATCTTTTCCCCTTCCCCTATCACTTCCCCTTTCCCCCCTCCCTACTCTTCCTTCCATTCCTACACATTCCACCCTCCCCACTCTCCACCTCTTCACTCCCCCTGCCTTCACTAACCCTACCCTCTTCCTCATTCCCCCGTCTACCCTTACCTTTTCCCCCAACCCCACTTCCCCTTCTATCCTTACCCTTTCCCCAATCCGCATTCTTCCTTCAATCCTTACCCCTTCCCCCCTTTCCCCCCTTCCCACTCCCTCTGCCATCCATACACTTTCCTTCCTCGCCACTGTCCATTCCACCCTCCACTCAGTTTCTTACCATTCTCTCTTCCCAACCCACCCTTCCATCCCTACCGCTTCCTCCCTCAACACACTCCCTTGCATCCCTTTCCCTTTACTGCTCTTCATTCTCCCTTCCATCCCTACCCCTTCCCTCTTCCCTGATTACCCTTCCATCCTTATCTATTCCTCCCTCCAAACCCCCTTTCTATCCTTACAATTTCCCTCCTACCGACTCTTCCTACCATCCCAACCCTTTCCCCCTTCCCCACTCCCCTTTTCATCTCTATTCCTTCCCCTATCCCAATTCCCCCTCCCATCCCTATTCCTTCTTCTCTCCCCTTTCCCCTTTCCATCTCTCCCCCTTCCGTTCTCCATACTCCATCTTTTATCCCTATCCTTTCTACTCTCCCCACTCCCCCTTCCATCCCTTCCTGTTCCTTCCTCCCATCTTTTCTTCCATCCTTTCCTTTTCCCTTCTTCCTCTCTCTTATACCATCACTACCCCTTCCCCCTTCTCACTTCACCTTCCCACCGGCTGTTTCCTCGTCCATCCTTAATTTTTTCCCCTCCCCAATCTTCCTTCCATCCCTACAATTTCCAACCTCTAAACGCCCCTTCCATCCTTAACCCTTCCCCGTTCTTGCTCCCCCTACCTTACCCCTTCCCCCCTTCCCCTCAATCCCCAATACCCCTTTCATCTTTAATTCTTTCCCCTCCCAACTCCCCCTTCCATCCTAATCTCTTCCCCCTCCTCACTCTTCCGTTAGTGTCTACCCCTTCAACCCTCCCCACTCCCTTTTCAATCCTTACCCCTTTCCCCCTCCCAAATTTTTCTTCGTTCCCTATCCCTTCCGCCTCCCCATTTTCCTAGAGTCCCTATCCCTTTCCCCTCTTCCCTACCCCCTCTTCTATCCTTATCCCTTTCCCCCTTCCAACTCTTCTTTCCATCCCTGACCCTTCTTCTATCTCCACGTTTCCTTTCATCCCTATCACTTCCCTCCTCCCCTCTCCACTTTATCCTTTTCCCTTGCACCTTTCCCATTCCCTCTTCCATCATAAAGCCTTACCCTATCCCCACTCTTGCATGTATCCTTACCCTTTCCTCCCTCCCCACTCCCCATACAATCCTAACCCTTTCCCTCATCTAAACTCCCACTTCCATCCTTAACCCCCATCTTCCCACTCCCATTCCATCCTTACCCCTTCACCCATCCCACTCTTCCTTCCATCCCTAACCCTTCCCCCTTCCCTACTCCCCCTTCCATCAAAAACCAATTGCCCTCCGTGCACACTACTCACTCACTCACACTCAAACACACTCACTCACACTCACACACATTCATCCACACTCACACTCACTCACTCACACTCACACTCACTCACTCACACTCACACTCACTCACTCACTCAATCACACTCGCTCACCCACATTCACGCTCACTCACACGCACACACACTCACTCACCTACACTCACATTCAATAACTCACTTACACTCAAAATCACTCACTCACACTTACACTCACTCACTTATCCACATTCATACACACTCACTCACCCCCACTCACACTCACTCACTCACTCACACTCACAATCACTCATTCACTCACTCATAGTCACTCACTTACCCACATTCACACTCACTCACTCACTCATCCATTTCCACATTCAAACTCAATCACCCACACTCACACTCACTCACCCACACTCACACTCACCAACACTCACACTCACTCACTCACACTCACACACCCACCCACACTCACACTCAATCACCTACACTCACACTCATTAACCCACACTCACACTCACTCACTCACTCACACTCACTCACACTCACTCACTCACACTCACACTCAATCACTTACACTCACACTCACCCACACTCACACTCACTCACTCACTCACTCACACTCACACTCACTCAATCACCTACATTCACACTCACTCACTCACACCCACACTCACTCACTCACTCACACTCACACTCACTCACTCATCCACACTCACACTCACTCACCCATATTTACACTCACACCCACTCACCCATACTCACACTCACTTATTCACACTCACTCACCCACATTAAAAATCACTCACTCACTCACACGCACATATACTCACTCACTCACACGCACATACACTCACTCACCCACATTCACCCTCACTCACTCACCCACACTCACACTCACTCACCCACACTCACGATCACTCATCCAAACTCACACTCACACTCACTCACTCACCCACACTCACACTCACTCACCCACACACACTCACACTCACTCACCCACACTCACACTCAATCACCCACACACACACTCCATCCTTACCCCTTTCCTTTCCCTCTCTTCACTCCCCTCTTAATCGCTACCCCTTCCTCTCTCCCCACTACCGCTTCCATCCCTGGCTATTCCCCTCTCTGCACTCCCCTATCCTCCTCTATCCACCCCCCTTCCATCCCTACCGCTTCCCCTTCCCAACTCCACCTCCCATTCTTACCCCTTCCCCATATCTACTCTCCTTTCCATCCCTACCCGTTCCTCCCTCCCAACTTCCCCTTCAACCCTCCCAACTCCCCCTTTCCATCCTTACCCATTCCTTTCCATAACCCCCTACCCATTGTTCATTCCATCTTTTCCTCTTCCCCTAGCCCTACCCCTTTCCTCCTCCCTACTCTTCCTTCCATTCCTACACATTCCACCCTCCCCACTCTCCACCTCTTCACTCCCCCTGCCTTCACTAACCCTACCCTCTTCCTCACTCCCCCGTCTACCCTTACCTTTTCCCCCAACCCCACTTCCCCTTCTATCCTTACCCTTTCCCCAATCCGCATTCTTCTTTCAATCCTTACCCCTTCCCCCCTTTCCCCCCTTCCCACTCCCTCTGCCATCCATACACTTTCCTTCCTCGCCACTGTCCATTCCACCCTCCACTCAGTTTCTTACCATTCTCTCTTCCCAACCCACCCTTCCATCCCTACCGCTTCCTCCCTCAACACACTCCTTGCATCCCTTTCCCTTTACTGCTCCTCATTCTCCCTTCCATCCCTACCCCTTCCCTCTTCCCTGATTACCCTTCCATCCTTATCTATTCCTCCCTCCCAACCCCCTTTCTATCCTTACAATTTCCCTCCTACCGACTCTTCCTACCATCCCAACCCTTTCCCCCTTCCCCACTCCCCTTTTCATCTCTATTCCTTCCCCTATCCCAATTCCCCCTCCCATCCCTATTCCTTCTTCTCTCCCCTTTCCCCTTTCCATCTCTCCCCCTTCCGTTCTCCATACTCCATCTTTTATCCCTATCCTTTCTACTCTCCCCACTCCCCCTTCCATCCCTTCCTGTTCCTTCCTCCCATCTTTTCTTCCATCCTTTCCTTTTCCCTTCTTCCTCTCTCTTATACCATCACTACCCCTTCCCCCTTCTCACTTCACCTTCCCACCGGCTGTTTCCTCGTCCATCCTTAATTTTTTCCCCTCCCCAATCTTCCTTCCATCCCTACAATTTCCAACCTCTAAACGTCCCCTTCCATCCTTAACCCTTCCCCGTTCTTGCTCCCCCTACCTTACCCCTTCCCCCCTTCCCCTCAATCCCCAATACCCCTTTCATCTTTAATTCTTTCCCCTCCCAACTCCCCCTTCCATCCTAATCTCTTCCCCCTCCTCACTCTTCCGTTAGTGTCTACCCCTTCAACCCTCCCCACTCCCTTTTCAATCCTTACCCCTTTCCCCCTCCCAAATTTTTCTTCGTTCCCTATCCCTTCCGCCTCCCCATTTTCCTAGAGTCCCTATCCCTTTCCCCTCTTCCCTACCCCCTCTTCTATCCTTATCCCTTTCCCCCTTCCAACTCTTCTTTCCATCCCTGACCCTTCTTATATCTCCACGTTTCCTTTCATCCCTATCACTTCCCTCCTCCCCTCTCCACTTTATCCTTTTCCCTTGCACCTTTCCCATTCCCTCTTCCATCATAAAGCCTTACCCTATCCCCACTCTTGCATGTATCCTTACCCTTTCCTCCCTCCCCACTCCCCATACAATCCTAACCCTTTCCCTCATCTAAACTCCCACTTCCATCCTTAACCCCCATCTTCCCACTCCCATTCCATCCTTACCCCTTCACCCATCCCACTCTTCCTTCCATCCCTAACCCTTCCCCCTTCCCTACTCCCCCTTCCATCAAAAACCAATTGCCCTCCGTGCACACTACTCACTCACTCACACTCAAACACACTCACTCACACTCACACACATTCATCCACACTCACACTCACTCACTCACACTCACACTCACTCACTCACACTCACACTCACTCACTCTCACTCACCCACATTCACGCTCACTCACACGCACACACACTCACTCACCTACACTCACATTCAATAACTCACTTACACTCTAAATCACTCACTCACACTTACACTCACTCACTTATCCACATTCATACACACTCACTCACCCCCACTCACACTCACTCACTCACTCACACTCACAATCACTCATTCACTCACTCATAGTCACTCACTTACCCACATTCACACTCACTCACTCACTCATCCACTTCCACATTCAAACTCAATCACCCACACTCACACTCACTCACCCACACTCACACTCACCAACACTCACACTCACTCACTCACACTCACACACCCACCCACACTCACACTCAATCACCTACACTCACACTCATTAACCCACACTCACACTCACTCACTCACTCACACTCACTCACACTCACTCACACTCACTCACTCACACTCACACTCAATCACTTTACACTCACACTCACCCACACTCACACTCACTCACTCACACTCACACTCACACTCACTCAATCACCTACATTCACACTCACTCACTCACACCCACACTCACTCACTCACTCACACTCACACTCACTCACTCACTCATCCACACTCACACTCACTCACCCATATTTACACTCACACCCACTCACCCATACTCACACTCACTTATTCACACTCACTCACCCACATTAAAAATCACTCACTCACTCACACGCACATATACTCACTCACTCACACGCACATACACTCACTCACCCACATTCACCCTCACTCACTCACCCACACTCACACTCACTCACCCACACTCACGATCACTCATCCAAACTCACACTCACACTCACTCACTCACCCACACTCACACTCACTCACCCACACACACTCACACTCACTCACCCACACTCACACTCAATCACCCACACACACACTCCATCCTTACCCCTTTCCTTTCCCTCTCTTCACTCCCCTCTTAATCGCTACCCCTTCCTCTCTCCCCACTACCGCTTCCATCCCTGGCTATTCCCCTCTCTGCACTCCCCTATCCTCCTCTATCCACCCACCCCTTCCATCCCTACCGCTTCCCCTTCCCAACTCCACCTCCCATTCTTACCCCTTCCCCATATCTACTCTTCTTTCCATCCCTACCCGTTCCTCCCACCCAACTTCCCCTTCAACCCTCCCAACTCCCCCTTTCCATCCCTACCCATTCCCTTCCATAACCCCCTACCCATTATTCATTCCATCTTTTCCCCTTCCCCTATCACTTCCCCTTTCCCCCCTCCCTACTCTTCCTTCCATTCCTACACATTCCACCCTCCCCACTCTCCACCTCTTCACTCCCCCTGCCTTCACTAACCCTACCCTCTTCCTCACTCCCCCGTCTACCCTTACCTTTTCCCCCAACCCCACTTCCCCTTCTATCCTTACCCTTTCCCCAATCCGCATTCTTCTTTCAATCCTTACCCCTTCCCCCCTTTCCCCCCTTCCCACTCCCTCTGCCATCCATACACTTTCCTTCCTCGCCACTGTCCATTCCACCCTCCACTCAGTTTCTTACCATTCTCTCTTCCCAACCCACCCTTCCATCCCTACCGCTTCCTCCCTCAACACACTCCCATTCCATCCCTTTCCCTTTACTGCTCCCTCATTCTCCCTTCCATCCCTACCCCTTCCCTCTTCCCTGATTACCCTTCCATCCTTATCTATTCCTCCCTCCCAAACCCCCTTTCTATCCTTACAATTTCCCTCCTACCGACTCTTCCTACCATCCCAACCCTTTCCCCCTTCCCCACTCCCCTTTTCATCTCTATTCCTTCCCCTATCCCAATTCCCCCTCCCATCCCTATTCCTTCTTCTCTCCCCTTTCCCCTTTCCATCTCTCCCCCTTCCGTTCTCCATACTCCATCTTTTATCCCTATCCTTTCTACTCTCCCCACTCCCCCTTCCATCCCTTCCTGTTCCTTCCTCCCATCTTTTCTTCCATCCTTTCCTTTTCCCTTCTTCCTCTCTCTTATACCATCACTACCCCTTCCCCCTTCTCACTTCACCTTCCCACCGGCTGTTTCCTCGTCCATCCTTAATTTTTTCCCCTCCCCAATCTTCCTTCCATCCCTACAATTTCCAACCTCTAAACGCCCCTTCCATCCTTAACCCTTCCCCGTTCTTGCTCCCCCTACCTTACCCCTTCCCCCCTTCCCCTCAATCCCCAATACCCCTTTCATCTTTAATTCTTTCCCCTCCCAACTCCCCCTTCCATCCTAATCTCTTCCCCCTCCTCACTCTTCCGTTAGTGTCTACCCCTTCAACCCTCCCCACTCCCTTTTCAATCCTTACCCCTTTCCCCCTCCCAACTTTTTCTTCGTTCCCTATCCCTTCCGCCTCCCCATTTTCCTAGAGTCCCTATCCCTTTCCCCTCTTCCCTACCCCCTCTTCTATCCTTATCCCTTTCCCCCTTCCAACTCTTCTTTCCATCCCTGACCCTTCTTCTATCTCCACGTTTCCTTTCATCCCTACCACTTCCCTCCTCCCCTCTCCACTTTTATCCTTTTCCCTTGCTCCTTTCCCATTCCCTCTTCCATCATAAAGCCTTACCCATCTCCCCACTCTTGCATGTATCCTTACCCTTTCCTCCCTCCCCACTCCCCATACAATCCTAACCCTTTCCCTCCACTAAACTCCCACTTCCATCCTTAACCCCCATCTTCCCACTCCCATTCCATCCTTACCCATTCACCCATCCCACTCTTCCTTCCATCCCTACCCCTTCCCCCTTCCCTACTCCCCCTTCCATCAAAAACCAATTGCCCTCCGTGCACACTACTCACTCACTAACACTCAAACACACTCACTCACACTCACACACAATCATCCACACTCACACTCACTCACCCACACTCACACTCACTCACTCACACTCAAACTCACTCACACTCAAACTCACTCACTCACACTCACTCACCTACACTCACACTCACTCACGCGCACGCTCACTCACTCACCCACACTCACATTCAATAACTCACTCACACTCAAAATCACTCACTCACTCACACTTACACTCACTCACTCATCCACATTAATACACACTCACTCACCCCCACTCACACTCACTCACTCACTCACACTCACAATCACTCACTCACTCACTCACACTCACTCACTCACCCACATACACACTCACTCACTCACTCATCCACATTCACATTCACACTCAATCACCCACACTCACACACACTCACCCACACTCACACTCACTCACTCACCCACACTCACACTCACTCACTCACACTCACACTCACACGCCCACCCACACTCTCAATCACCTACACTCAAACTCATTAACCCACTCACACTCACTCACTCACTCACACTCACTCACACTCACTCTCTTACTCACTCACACTCACACTCAATCACTTACACTCACACTCACCCACACTGACACTCACTCACTCACTCATACTCACAATCACTCACTCACTCACACTCACACTCACTCAATCACCTACATTCACACTCACTCACTCACCCACACTCACACTCACTCACTCACTCACACTCACACTCACTCACTCACTCACACTCACATTCATTCACTCATCCACACTTACACTCACTCACCCACACTTACACTCACAATCACTCACCCATACTCACACTCACTCATTCACACTCACTCACACTCACTCACACTCACTCACCCACATGAAAAATCACTCACTCACGCTCACACACTCACTCACCCACATTCACCCTCACTCACTCATCCACACTCACACCCACTCACCAACACTCACGATCAATCTCCCAAACTCACACTCACACTCACTCACTCACCCGCACTCACACTCACTCACCCACACACACTCACACACACTCACCCACACTCACATTCACTCACCCACACACACTCACACTCACTCACCCACACTCACACTTACTCACCGACACACACTCACACTCACTCACCCACACTCACACTCACTCACCAACACACACTCACACTCACTCACCCACACTCACACTCACTCACCCACACACACCCACACTCACTCACTCACCCACACTCACGCTCACTCACCCACACACACTCACACTCACCCACACACACTCACACTCAATCACCCACACTCACACTCAATCACCCACACACACACTCCATCCTTACCCCTTTCCTTTCCCTCTCCTCACTCCCCTAAGTGGAGTGCCGCAAGGTTCAGTGCTCGGCCCCGTTCTTTTTGTAATCTACATAAACGACATCGATGAAGGCCTCACCTGTAAGATATCCAAATTTGCTGACGACACGAAAATAACTGGAAGAGTTACTACTACTGCCGAAAAAGCGCTACTACAGTCCGACCTCGATCGCTTAGTAAATTGGTCAAAGAAGTGGCAGATGACGTATAACTTAAATAAGTGTAAAGTTTTGCATATTGGGAGTAACAATAATCGCACTAACTATTCAATGAACGGTACCGAATTTCTTAAAGTTAATGAAGAAAAAGACCTGGGTGTAACTATTAGTAGCGACCTCAAACCAGGCAAACACTGCTCAGAAGCCGTTAAAACCGCTAACAAATTAATTGGTTTCATTGGCAGAACCTTCGAGTTTAAATCTGATAAAGTCGTCCTGACACTGTTCAATTCCCTCGTACGTCCGCATCTCGAATATTGCGTTCAGTTTTGGTCACCTTACTATAGAAAAGTCATTGTAAAGCTGGAGAGAGTCCAAAGACGAGCCACAAAAATGATTCCGCGACTGCGCAATAAGCCATACGAGGAACGACTGAAGGAGCTCAATCTGTTCAGTTTAGAGAAACGTAGATTACGGGGAGACCTACTAGAAGTTTTCAAAATGATTCGTGGTTTCGATAACGTCAATATAAGCGATTACGTAATTGTTGATCGGGAAAGAATCACAAGAAACAATGGATTCAAAATAATCGGTAAAGCCTTCAGATCGGAAGAATCTAAACACTTTTTCTTCAATAGAATAGTTAATGTATGGAACTCTCTCCCAGCACAGGTAGTCAACAGTAATACGATTGAAACTTTTAAAGCTAAACTCGATAAGTACTTGACGACAAAACCTAACCTAACTTATTACCCGCTTCGTTAATGATAAATTTTGAATAGTGATATATAGCCTTTTTGTTTCTTTTTCACACTATACTATCAAATTTCCTGCGCAGTTTTTATTACTACTACTTCGCAGGTGTTTCTTTAACCACTTTTTTTCCTGCCGGCGTTTGCCGGAGGGAGAGGTGGGTGGGGAGGAGCTTCCACTTTACTATCCTTTACCTCAGACTTGTAGAGAATATAGAAGTAGAGTAGCTACACAGGCAACCTTGTAAGGCCCACCAGGGCTGTTGTTGCCTGTTATTCCTTTGTATTCCTTTGTATTCCTTTGTATTCCCTCTTAATCGCTACCCCTTCCTCCCTCCCCACTACCGCTTCCATCCCTGGCTATTCCCCTCTCTACACTCCCCTATCCTCCTCTATCCACCCCCCTTCCATCCCTACCGCTTCCCCTTCCAAACTCCACCTCCCGTTCTTACCCCTTCCCCATATCTACTCTTCTTTCCATCCCTACCCGTTCCCCCCTCCCAACTTCCCCTTCAACCCTCCCAATTCCCCCTTTCCATCCTTACCCATTCCCTTCCATAACTCCCTACCAATTATTTCTTCCATCTTTTCCCCTTCCCCTATCCCTACCCCTTCCCCCTTCTCTAATCTTCATTCCATTCATACAGATTCCACCCTCCCCACTCTCCACCTCTTCACTCCCCCTTCCTTCCCTAACCTTTCCCTCTTCCTCACTCCCCCTTCTACCCTTTCCTTTCCCCCCCACCCCACCCCCTCTTCTATCCTTATCCTTTCCCCAATCCGCATTCATCATTCAATCCCTACCCCTTCCCACCCTTCCCAGTTCTCACTTCCTCTGCCATCCATTCCCTTTCCTTCCCCGTCACTTTCCATTCCATCCCTTCCCCGCTCCCCTGCCATCCTTACCTCTTCCCCCTTTTCCCTCCCCATTCCATCTTTCTCCTTAACCCTCCCAACTCCTACTTCCATCCCTACCCATTCCATTCCTCTTACCATCCCTAACCATTGCCCTCTCTCCAATCATCCTTCCATCCTTACCTCTTCTTATCTGTCCTTACTCCTTCAACCCACCCAATTCCGCCCTCCTTCCCTACCCCTTAACACTCCTTATTCCCATTTCTATCCCAACCCCATCCTCACAGCTAACTCCTCCTTCTATCCCTACCCCTTCCTCCTTCCAAGCTTCCACATCTATCCTTTCCCCACTTTCCCTCCACCTCCCCACTGCTCCCCCTCATAATTCCCCTTCCTCTCCTACCCCACTTTCCCTCCCCACTTCTCCATCCATATCTCCCCACTCCCCCGTCTATCCTTTCCCCACTCTTCCATCTATCCCCTCCCCATCTTCTCTTCCCCTCCCCACTCCCCTTCCATCCTTACCTCTTTCTCCATCCCCACTCCCCTTCCATCACTACCCCTTCCTCCCTCCCTACTCCCTCTTCCATCACTACCCTTTCCACCCTCTCTATTTCTGCTTCCATTCATACCCCTTCCTTCATCCATTGTCTCCCTTCCATCCTTAACCCTTCTTCCCCTTTCTACTTTCTCTCTTATCCCTATCCCATCTTCCCTCCCCAGTCACAATTCTACCCCTTCCCCTTCCATCCTCATAACGCTTCCTGCACTCCCTACACTTTCCCCTCTCCCCACTCCCCACTCCTCCTTCCATCCCTACCCTATCTTGTCTCCTAACTTCCCATTCCATCATCACCCTTTTCTCCCTCCCATCCTCTCTCCCCCTCCCCACTCACCTTTCCATCCCTACCAGTTCCCCCTACCCTACTCCACCTTCCTTCCCTATCTCATCCTTCCTCTCCACACTTTCTTCCATCCCTACCATTTCCCCCTTCCCCACTCCCCCGTTTATCCCATCCTCACCCATGTTTCCCCTCCAAATTCTTCATTTATACCTTTCCCATCTTCTCTCCCCATCCTCACTCCACTTTATAACCCTATCCCTTCCTCCATCCCCACTTCCTTTTCCATCCCTACTTTTTCCACCTTCCCCACTTCCCCTTCTTCCCTCCCCACTCCACCTACCCCTTTCCCCCACCCAACTCCTCCTTCCTTCACTACCTCTTCCTACTCCCCACTCCTCCATCTATTACTACCCTATCCTCCCAACCCACTCTCCCTTCCATCTCTACCCTTTCCCACTTCCAAACTCCCACATCTGTCCTTTTCCCACCTTTCCTTACCATCCCCATTCCCCCATCTATCGCTTCCATCATCCATCCTCCCACTTTCCATTTCCCTTCTATATCTACCCCACTTTCCATCCCCTCTCCTCCGACCATCACTATCTCTTCCCCCTTTCCCACTCCCCCATCTATCCCTTCCCCATCCTCCCTTCCCCTCCAAACTCACCAATCTATCCTTTTCCCATTCTCCCTCCCCCTTCCACCCCTCCTTCCATCCGTACTCAATCCTCCCTCCCGTATCCCCCTTATTTCTCAATCCCTTCCCCCCCCACTACCCCTTTTATTCCTACCCATTCCTCATTCCCACTCTTCCTTCCTCCTTACCCCTTGCCTTCCAAACTTAACTTTCACTCTTTGCCACTCCCTCTTCCATCCTTACTTGTACCCACCTACCCACTCTTCCTTCCATCCTTACCCCATCCTCCCTCCCCACTTCCCTTACCATCTCTTCCCCTTCCCTACTCCCAGCTTCACCATCTATCCATTCCCTATCCTCCCTCCCCCTTACCATTCCCTAATCTATCCTTTACCCATCTATCCTCCTCCTTACCACTCCCCCTACCATCACTACCCCATCCTCCCATCCAGCCCATCCTTCAAACCCTAACACTTCTCCCTTTGCCACTCCCCCTTCAAACCCTACCCCTTACATCTTCCCCATTCCCCCTTCCATCTATTCCTCTTCCTTCTTCGCAACAACCCCTTCCATCCCTACTCCTTCCTCCCTCCCCACTCCCGGTTTCATCATTTTCCCTTCCCTCCTATCAACTTTTCTTTCCATCCGTTCCCTTTCCTTTCTTACCCCTTCCCTTCTAACCCTACATATTCTCCCCTCCCCAATTCCGCTTCCACTCTACCCACTAACCTTTCCATCACTACAGCTTCCCTCTCCCCACTCTTCTTTCCATCCAAACCCCATACACCCTCCCTACCCCCATTTTATTCTTAACTCTTCCTATCTTCCCACTCTCTCTTCCTTCCCACTCCCACTTCTATTTTGTGTTTCCTTTCCCCCTTTCCACTCTACCTTCCATCCCTACCGTTTCCCCCAACCCCACTATTCCTTACATCTTACCCTTCCCCCGCCCTCCCCACTCTTCCTTCCATCACTAGCCTTTCCACCCTCCCCAAACCCCACCTCCCTACTCCCCCTTCCATCCCTACCCCTTCCACTTTCCCACTCTCACTTACATCCTTACCTTTAACTCCCGCCCAATTCCTCCTTGCATCCCTACCGCTTCCTCCCTCCCCACTCCCCTTTCCATTTGTATCCCTTCCTCCCTCCCCATTCACCCTTCCATCACTACTCCGTCTAACCTACCCGCTCCCCCCTCAGATTCTTACCATCCTCTCCTCCCAACACCTCCTTCCATCCCTACCGCTTCCTCCCTCTACACACTACCTTCCATCTCTTCCGCTTTACTGCTCCCCATTCCAACTTCCATCCCTACCCCTTCCCTCCTCCCTGATTACCCTTCCATCCTTATCTGTTCCTCCCTCCCAACCCCCTTTCTATCCTTACAATTTCCCTCCTACCGACTCTTCCTTCCATCCCAACCCTTTCCCCCTTCCCCACTCCCCTTTTCATTTTTATTCTTTCCCCTATCCCAATTCCCCCTTCCATTCTTATTCCTTCTACCCTCCCCACTCCCTCTTTACATCTCTTCCCTTTCCTTCCTTCTCACTCCCCCTCCCATCCCTATTCCTTCTTCCCTCCCCACTCCCATTTCCATCTCTTCCCTTTCCCTCCTTCCCATTCCCACTGTTATCCCTATTCCTTCTACCCTCCCCTCTCCCCTTTTCAATCTCTCCAATTTCCCTCCTTCCCACTCCCCCTTCCATTCCTATTCCTTATACTCTCCCCACTCCCCCTTTCATCCCTTCCTGTTCCTTCCTCACATCTTTTTCTTCCAACCTTTCCTTTTCCCCTCTGCTCCCCTCTTAAGCCATCACTACCCCTTCCCCCTTCCCACTTCACCTTCCCACCGGCTGTTTCCTCGTCCATCCCTAATTTTTTCCCCTCCCCAATCTTCCTTCCATCCCTACAATTTCCAACCTCTAAACGCCCCTTCCATCCTTAACCCTTCGCCCTTCTTGCTCCCCCTATCATCCTTACCCCTACCCCCCTTCCTATTCTGCTTACATCCCTAACCCTTATCCGCACCCGACTTTTCCTTTAATCCTATCCCCTTCCTCCCTCTCCACTCCCCCTTTCATCACTATCCTTTCCCCATCGTGCTTCCCTTTCCCCACTCCACCTTCCATCCTTACACCTTCCTCCCTACCCACTCCCCTTACCATACCTACCCTTTCCCTCCTCCAAACTTCACCATTTATCCTTCCCTATCCTCACTCCCACTCCTCATTCCCCAATCTATCCTCTCCCTCCCCACTCACCTTTTCATCCCATCCCCATCCTCCATCCCCATTCCTCCTTCAAACACTAACCTTTCCCCCCTCAGCATTCCCCTTTCCATCCCTACCCATTCCACCTTCCCCAGTCCCCCTTCCATCTCTTCCTCTTTCATCCTCCCAATTCCCCCTTTCCTCTCTCCCAACTCCCCTTTCCATTCCTTTTCCTTCCCTCCTCTCATAATTTCCTTCCATCCCTACCATTTTATCCTTCCCCTTTCGCCCTTCCATCCCTACCCCTTCCCATCTACTTTCTTCTTTACAGAGCGCCTCGTCGATTTCGTTTAGCCAGCAAGGCAACGAGAAGGAGCTCTTTGTTGAACGCAATTCTTCCGACTGGCAAGGAGCGTTGTGTCGATGAGAAACTAGTTGCCCGGCACCAAGTTTAACCAGGCAACCGATGTGGACACAGGTGGTGGACACCAGTGTCCTTGTGTGAAGGAGGGGTTAAACTCTCACCACTCTCCTTTCAATTCCTACCCCTTCCATCTTCCCCACCCCCCCTTCCATCCATCCCCTTCCTCCCTCTCCAACCAAGTTTCTATCCTTTTCTCTTCCCTTTTTCCCACTCCACCTTCCATCCTTACCCCTTCCTCCCTCCTCACTCCCATGTCCATCCATAACCCTTCCCACCTCCTCACTCCTCCTTCCATCCCTTTCCCTTTCTCTTACCCTACTCCCCCTTTTATCTCCTCCCCTTCCTTCCTCCAAACTCTTCTTTCCGTCCCTACCCTTCCATTCCTACCCTTTTCTCAATTACACACTCCCTTTTTCATCCCTTCCACATTACCTCCCAAACCCTCCCCACTTCCACATCTATACCCTTCCCAATCTTCCATCTCCCTCACCACTCCCCCTTCCATCCTTACCCCATCCTCCTTCCCCATTCTTTCTTCCATCCATACCACTTCCCCCCTCCCCACGTCAGCATCTGTCCCTTCCCCTTCCTTTACCCTCTCTCCCCCTCCCTACTCCCCATCCATCATTTCCTAAACCATCCTCCCCCTGCCCACTACCCCTTCTATCCCAACCTTATCTACTCTTCCTACTCCAACTGCAAACCCTAACCGTTCCCCCTTCACCACTCCCCCTTCCATCCCTACTCATTCCACCCTCCCTACTCCCCTTTCCATCTTTTCCCCTGCCCTCTTCGTAACTCCCTCTTCATTCCCTACTCGTTCCTCCTCCCACATTCCCACTTCCTTCCTTTCCCCTTCCAAGCTCCCCACTCATTTTTAATCTCTACTTATTCCTTCCTCTTATCTCCTCCTTCCCTCTTGCTCTTCCCACTTCCCAACTCTTCCTTCCATCCCAACCCCTTCCTTCTACCCCCTTTCTTTTTCCATCCCTACACCTTCCCCTTCTCCCCAATTCCTATTCCCCCTCCCTACTCCTTTCTCTATCCTACCTCTTTCCCCATCGCAACTCTCCCTTCCATCCTTATAGCTTCCCCCTCCCCACTCTTCCGTCCATCCCTACACCTTCTTCCCCATCCCTACCCTCCTATTATTCTTAACCCTTCCTATCTTTACACTCCCACTTCAATCCTTATCCTTACATTCCTCCCTACTCCCCTTTCAATTCCTACCCCTTTCCCCATTCCAAATTCTCTCTTCCATTCCTACACCGTTTTGCCTCCCAACTCGCCCTGCCATCCATACCTTTTCCTCCTCCCAACCTCCATCTCCCTCCCGGCTCCCCAATCTATCCCTTCCTCTTCCTCCCTTCCCCTCCCTATTCCCACTTCCATCTCTACGCCATCCTCCCTCCCCATTCCCCCAACCATCCCTACCCCTTCCCTATTCCAAGCTTCACCATCTATCTCCCCCTCCCCCTTCCCATTTCCTCATCTATCCCTTCTTCATCAATCTTCCCCTTCCCCACTCACCCTTCCATCCCTATCCCATCCATCCTCCCCACCCATCCTTCTAACCATAACCTTTCCCCCCTCGCAACCCCACCTTCCATCCCTACAACTTCCAACCTCCCCACTCCCCCTTCTATCTCTTCACTTTCCCTCCTCCCTACTACCCCTTCCATCCCTATTCCTTCTTTCCTCCCCACTCCCCTTTTTATCATTTCCCCTTCCGTCTTCCCCACTCCCCCTTCTATTACTTTTCTTTCTTCTCTCCTCACTCTCTCTTCAACTACTTCCTTTTCCCTCTTCCCCACTCTTTCTTACATCCCTATAAATTCGTTCCGATCCCCTCTCCCACCATTCCTTTCCCCTCCCCACTTACCTTTGCAATCCTACTCCTTCCCTCCTTCCACTCTTACTTCCATCCTTACCACTAACCCCCTCTTTACTACCCATTCCATCCCTATCCCCTTTTCCCCTCCCCACTCTCCCTTCCATCCCTACCCCTTCCTCCCGCCCTATTCTCCCTACCATCTCTACCCCTTCCCTCTTCCCACTCCCCCTTACATCCCTTAAGCCTTCCCCTTCCCCACTCTTCTTTCCATCACTAACCCTTCACCCCTCCCAGCTCCCCACCTTCCCACTCCCACTTCTTTCCTCACTACTCCCCCTTTTATCATTATCCTTTTCTCCATCCTCACTCTTCCTTCTATCCCTTCCATTTCTTCCCTCACCACGCCCCCATCCATCTTTACCCCTCACTTCCTTTCATCCCAACTCCTTCTCCCCTCCCCACTACCCTTTCCACCTCTATCCCTTCCCCTATCACATCTCCCCCTTCCATCCGTACTATATCTACCCTCGCCACTCCCCTTTCAATCCCTATTCCTTCCATCCCTATTCCTTCCTCCCTTCCATCCCTATTCCTTCCTCCCTCCCCATTCCCCTTTTCGTCTCCTCCTCTTCCATCTTCCCAAATCCATCTTCTATCCCTTTCCTTGCTTCTTTCCCTCTATTCCCCTTCAATCCCTTCCTGTTCCTTCCTCCTCACTCTTTCTTCCATCCTTACCTTTTCCTCCCTCCCCCCTTCCATTTCTAAGCCGTTCCTTATTCAACATTCCTTCTTCCATCCCTACCTAATTCTTCCTCCCAACTCCCCCTTCCATTACTACCCCTTTACTTCTCCTAAACTTCATCCCCCTCCCCACCACCCAATTTTCCCTTCCCCCTCCTCCTTCCCCTTCCCCACTCCACCTTCCATCCTTACTCAATCCTCCCTCCCTACTCCCCTTACCATTCCTACCCCTTCCCGACTACCAGCTTCACCCTCTATCCCTTCCCTACCGTCCCCTTTCCATTCCCCAATCAATCCCTTCACGATACATCCTACTCTTCCCCACTCCTTCCATCCTTATCCTTACCACATCCTCCCTCCCCATCCATCCTTCAAACCTTAACCCTTCCCACCTCGCCACTCCCCTTTCAATCCTTACCCTTTCCATCTTCCCCAAACCCCTTTCCATTTCTTCCTCTTCCCTCTTCCTAATTACCCCTTCCATCCCTACTCTATCCTTCATCACCATTCCTTGTTCCATCCATTCCCCTTCCCTCCTCCCTACTCTTCTTTCCTTCCATACCCCATCCTCCCTCCCCCCTTTCCTTCTAACCCTACATTTTCCCTCCTCCCATTTCCCCTTCCACCTTACCCACTACCCCTTCCATCCTTACCCTTCCCCCTCTTTACTCCCACTTCATTCACACCACTTTCCCCTCCCCACTCTTTCTTCTAACCTTACCCGTTCTTCCCTCCCTACTCCCACTTCCATACCTACCCCCTTTAATCCTTCACCACTCCCCCTTCTATACTTACTAATTTCCTTCTCTCTACTCTTCCTTTCATTTCTACTCCTTCCCTCGACAGGACTCCCCACCTCCTCACTTTCCCCATCCTTCCTCCCCTCTCCCCATTCTATCCCTATCCATTCTTCTCTCCTCACTCCCCCTTTAATCCCTTCCTTTTCCCTCCTCCCCACTCTTTCTTCCATTCCTACCTTTTTCTCTTTTCCCCCTTTCCTACACTTCTTACCCCTTATCCCTCCCCACTACCCCTTCCCATTGCCCACTCCCTCTTCCATCCTTGCCTTTTCCCCCTTCTCCACTCTGTATTCCATTCCTACTCCTTCCCCCCTCCTCAGTACCCCTTCCATCCTTAAGGCTTTCCACCTCACTACTCCCCTTTCAATCCCTTCCTCTTCCTTCCTCCCCACTCCCTTTACCATCCTTACGTTTTTTTTCCATCACTAACCCTACCTTTCTCTCCATTCCCCCTTCAATCATTACCTTCTCAACCCCTCCCCACTCCCCCTTCCATTCCTACTCCTTTCTTCCTCCCCACTACTCATTCAATCCCTACCCTTTCCCCTTTCTTTATTCCCCTTCCATCCCTAACCCTTCCCTCCTCTCCAATATTTCTTCTTCCATCATTACCCCTCCTTTCCTCACCACTCCCCCTTCTATCCCTACTCCACCCCTCTCCCCACTCCCCTTTCATCACTACGCTTTCCACTCTCCCAACTTTCCCTGCTATCCCTTTCCAACCCAACGTCTCACTCTCAACTCCCCCATCTATCCATTCCATTTTCAATCCTTTCCTCTGCCCCCCTACCCACTCCTCTTTCTTCTTTACCCCTTCTCTCTTTCCCACACTTCCTTCAATCCCTAACCCCTACTCCCTCCCAACTTCCCCTTCCATCCCTACCCTTTACCCCCTTTTTACTCACCCTTCCATTTTAACCCCTTCCCCTTTCCCAAGTCTTTTTGCCATCTCTATTCCTTTCTCCCACCTGTCTCCCCACCTTCCCACTACCCTTTCCATCCCTTTCCCTCCCTTCCTTCCCTCCCTACCTCTCTCCCTCTCTCCCCCATCCCGCCCTCCCGCTCTTTCTCCCTTTCCTAGTCACACAACCGTAAAGCAAGCTCTTTTTCTCTATTTACTGATCGGTAGTGTAGTGAGTGAGGTTTAGTTGCATCAGTAATGTCTAGATCGTATTTGTTTCCACTCGTCGGCGTCAATTTTTAATCCTGACTTCCCCGCCACTTGTTGTTCCTCCTTGACTGCATGCAAGGGGAGGGAGGTGGTAGTGGTGGTCGTGCATGGTCGTTGCGGGGTTATGGAGGCTCTGTGAATATTAGTGTGAACTTTATGAGTGCAGACGCATTACGACGCCTTGCTTACTTTAGCGTCGTTTCAGGACCAGCTGTGGCGACACATGAGGCTAGATGGAAGGGCGACTACCACGTCCCGGCGGGCCAGAGTGGGACGAGGAAGAGTTTCCTGTTACGACGCTGGGTGGTGTCGGGCAGGCGTGGCAGATTGAACAGCACGAGGGGAGTGTGGAGTGGATCCAGCAGCAAGTGTTCGTCCCCAGACACCAATCCAGGGAGCCTCGGCCACGCTTCGTCCAGGAAGTAATGCACATCCACTGGCACCTTTTCCGAGAGTATGCATCTAGTGTGCTTAGCGGAGACTTAACGCGAGAAAAAGACAACTCACATACCCGTAGACAACCTCGTGCTGCCGTCCACAATATTGACATCGAAGCCTTAAAATCACGACCCATGTTCCAGGTTCCAATGATTTTCCAAGAATCGCCTCAAAACGACCCAAGCAGCAGTG